>JAECUM010093425.1:0-19765 GCA_016617855.1 Megalonaias nervosa | reverse complement strand
TCATCTGAATTTAAGAGAAGTCTCAGATGTCATATCAGAACAAAGCTGATCTGGTAAATGACAGTCAGAAGCCAAAGAAAAGACAATGGAAGCCAGACTGGGTACAGAAAATCCCTTAGCTAGGAATCAAAATTGATGTCAGAGATATAAGTACTGTTTGTTCCTGGTCTGCAAAGTGCATTCAGGCTAAGTCATTTGTTAATGAAGTACTGATCTGCAGTTTTCTGCATTTACCTGACACAAGACAAACATGGATCCTTTACATATTGTGGAAGGAAGGAACGCTTTGGAGAATAAAGGCAATGTTACTCATTTTGCTTGAAATAAAAGTCAAGAGGAGACAGATAATTACCATGCCAAGGCAGACAAGTACAATGCCAAGGCAGACAAACACAATGCCAAGGCAGACAAGTACAAAGACAAGGCTGACAAACACCATGCCAGAGCAGACAAGTACCATGCCAAGGCAGACAAATATCATGCCAAGTCTGACAAGTACAATGCTAAGGCAGACAAGTACAATACCAAGGCTGAAAAGTACCATGACAAGGCAGACAAATATTATGCCAAGGCTGACAAGTACAATGCCAAAGCAGACAAGTACAATGCCAAGACAGACAAACACCATGCAAGGCTGACAAGTACAATGCCATGGCAGACAAGGACAATGCCAAGACAGACATGGTAAATGCCAAGGCAGACAAATATCATGCCAAGGCAGACAAGTACCATGCCAAAGCAGACAAATATCATGTCAGGGCAGATAAGTACAATGCCAAAGCAGACAAATATCATGTCAGGGCAGATAAGTACAATGCCAAAGCAGACAAATATCATGTCAGGGCAGATAAGTACAATGCCAAAGCAGACAAATATCATGTCATGGCAGACAAGGACAATGCCAAGACAGACATGGTAAATGCCAAGGCAGACAAACATCATGCCAAGGCAGACAAGTATCATGCCAAAGCAGACAAATATCATGTCAGGGCAGACAAGGACAATGCCAAGACAGACATGGTAAATGCCAAGGCAGACAAACATCATGCCAAGGCAGACAAGTATCATGCCAAAGCAGACAAATATCATGTCAGGGCAGACAAGTACAATGCCATGGCAGACAAGTACAGTGTCAAGGCAGCAAAGATTATTACCTGACCAATAATTGACATCCACTAAACCAATACAAATATTTATTAGACTTTCTGGTACATATTTTAATTTGAACTTGCAGAAAAGACCCCCCCCCCATTTCAAGATTTACATTCCACATTTCATGCATTTTAACTGTATAAATAGGTACTTTCTTGTTTTTCTTTTTCTTCATCTACTTATTCTACTTACTGGGAGTTCAGCTTCTCAATATCTTAAAAGTCTGTTTTAAAAAATATGTATTAAAACAGTTACTTCTACACAAATATAGAAATGTGGAGGAACACACATTTTTATTCCAGCATTACATGGTGACTTTTTTTAATTGCTTTTATTTGCATGTATGAGTACAATATATTTATAATCTGAAATCCAACCATGGTAAATGCTGCAGGAAATTTCATTGATTTTTAACACGTCATTCCTTACGCTGATTCTGAACAATGCTATTACCTGCCGTATGTGAGAAAACAGCATGAGCATCAGAGTGGAAAATGAGAGGTTGAATGCCAGTAACGACACATGAGCATCAGAGTGGAAAGTGAGGGTTTGAATGCCAGGAATGACACATGAGTATCACAGAGGAAGGTGAGAGGTTGAATGCCAGTAATAACACATAAGCATCAGAGTGGAAGATGAGGGGTTGAATGCCAGTCACGTCAATACTTAAAATCAACCAGTCGTTCACTTTGTGGACTGCATTGGTTTAGCAGATGGGGCAGCAGTCACTACTGTGAAGGAAATATAATCTCTTTGTGAAGAAAAGGACAGAAAATATAACACCATATGCTGTGTTATTTACATTTACTCGCTTCGATTGACAACGACTTTTTATAGGAATAGAACGGAGAAAATTTCTTTGAAACATTACAAATTCGAAGTAAGCAGCAACAGCGAAACAGTTTTAAAAAAGTACCGATAAGAATGTTAAGTACCGCGATAATACAGCGTTCAGAGCTATTTGACCTGTGGAAGTCAGGATCTCACATTCTGCTTGAGTGGAAAACATTTGCAGAACATAGACCAAACAGCGTCCACGGTTTCCTGGTACATATCCGTATGGAAGTTTAAAAAAAAAAAAAAAAAAAAAAAAAAAAAAAAAAAAAAAAAAAAAAAAAAAAAACAATTCAAGGCCTTAAATAGCTAGGACTCTATAGGATCTAATCCTGTTATATCAAAAATGCAGTTTGCATGTACCGTACTTGTCATTGTTTGCGGACGTGACGTCTTCGGAAAGCTTGGCACATTATTTCAACTTGAAAGCTTTCTAAAGACAGAGACTCAGTACGGGAGCAATTATTACATGTTTAACCAGAAGATGACAGATTAACAACGATTTATAATATTTAAAAAAAAACAAAAAAATCCAATAGAGTTTTCTCATATCAAATATTAAAAAAATACAGGACAATTTCTAATATTAGAAAATTATTTTATATCGCTTTTAACTACTAAGTCTGTCGAAAAGTGCCTGAAACGTGTTGTTGTTTTTTCGTGTTCCCTCCTTTACTTGATCGGAGCATCCTAGATTTGAAGTCGAGGTAATGTTACTATTGATATTATGATATAATTTCGTGATGGCCAAGTACTGTAGTTAGGGTGGGTATTGGTCTGGATTTATTCCAGACAGTCTGCTTTTCAGCTGCTTTGTTCCCTTCTTAATATGATAATTTTTTTTTGCTTCTCCTAAACTTTAATTGACTTTGAATTATTAGCCACTGTCACTGAGGGACTTGGCAGGAATTACCCTATATAGTCTTACACTTTGATGCTGGACTTTCACTAATTGTAAAACTTGAGATAATAATAATGATAATTTTATAATAATTTTATTATAATAATATAATATTCACATGTAATGTGTGTTAATGTTGTCTTTCGCAGTTTTCTTTTCCTGTTCACTAATTGTATGCAACTTATAACCATTCCTGCTACAATAAATGCAACTGAATAGAAAATAGCAATTTACATTTCAAGAAACAGTTGATGCAGTTGAAATATCAAATTAATAGGGCAGAGAGAAACTAATGGTTTAGCTACATCTAAAATTAAAATAAAATTAGTGTTAATGTATTACTTGTCTGTAGCAATTAGCTATATCTTTACTTCCTTTAATGTAAGAAAATTTATTTTTTGTTTCTCATATCATGAACAAGCTCTTCCATGGATGGGATACCTTGTCAACCAATACAAGATTTTCCTCTAAGTATTAAAATCTTTTTCAAGTAGTTTCATAATTATTATTAACAGTCACAAGGTTTAAATATTTCCAACAAAAATTAACAATAACTGTTATACCTGTGTATTATTTTTAAAAAGTGGGGATTATGTTTTCTTTCCCATCTGTCTAAATAGTCCCTCCATTAGTAATATAATGTATATTCCTATACCATCTGTCTGAATAGTCCCTCCATTATTGATATAATGTATATTCCTATAACATATGTCTGAATTATTATAAGTCCTTCCATTATTAATATAATGTATATTCCTATACCATCTGTCTGAATTGTCCCTCCATTATTAATATAATGTATATTCCTATACATCAGTCTGAATTGTCCCTCCATTATTAATATAATATATATTCCTATACCATCTGTCTGAATTGTCCCTCCATTAGTAATATAATGTATATTCCTATACCATTGTCTGAATTGTCCCTCTATTAGAAATATGATGTATATTCCTGTACCAAAATTCTGTCTGAATAGTCCCTCCATTAGTAATATAATGTATATTCCTTCACCATATGTCTGAATTGTCCCTCCATTATTAATATCATGTCTATTCCTATATCATCTGTCTGAATTGTCCCTCCATTATTTATATAATGTATATTCCTACACCATCTGTCTGAATTGTCCCTCCATTATGTATATTCCTACACCATTTGAGCATAACAGCCTTCAACATTTGGAGGGGGGGGTGCTTAAATGTACATAATTGTTTAACAGTTCAATATAACCCTTGCGGTGGGACCAGGTGTTGGGATAGTTTCTTTACATATCAAATAGTTTAAGTATTGCAAGTGAACATCTTAAAGTTGGATTGTTATACATTTTCACAGCTAGGGCATCTCAGGACATATGTAATGGGCTCTTGGGTTATAATCTCTAGTCTTGCACCAAGGGAGTGCACTGTGAGGATGCTGCTGAGATTCACATACAATGACCATAAATTATAGGTCTGAAGGACACATGACATATCCAGACATACCGGTATATCCAGTGCTGATCAGTGGTGATGTCCCATAGAATGTGGATTTGCCCTTGTATCTTAACATGTAAATAGTTGACATCCCCTCTTTTTAACCAATATCGGTTGAGGACACATGACAATATCAGGCATATTTCATTTACAAATCTTGAAGAAGGGTATTTTCTCCTGGATCATAACTTGGAAACTGGTGAGGTCCCCAGCTTATTACAGTTATATATGCATCTGGAGTAGTGAACTTACCCTTGGCACATAAAACCTGGAAACTGTCAAGATTCCCAAAACATATATATATATATATATATATATATATATATATATATATATATATATAGTAATTGCATTTGAAAGAGAAATACACATTTGCTGTGGTTAAACATTTGCTATTATGCATTAAGGCAAACCGCTGGTGGAATGGATTGGAAGCGTGGTGATTTATCTTATTCTTAAGGTGTGTTTCTCGATCTAAAAATTTTGGATTACAGTCAATTTAATGTTTACCGAAGTAATCATCTAGTTTGAAAACTGTACAAGAGACACTCATGAGGTATATTGAAACCAGCCTGATATTTTGTAAATTTACACATCAAAACTAGAGGGTCATGTTGGAAGGTATATTGAAACCAGCTTGATATTTTGTAAATGTACACATCAAAACTAGAGGGTCATGTTGATACAGGCCTATGATATTTTGTAAATTTACACATCAAAACTAGAGGGTCATGTTGCATCCTCACTGAGGTCAAGGTCACAGATCAGGGCTACATTTACTTTGTGTGTGTTGTTTGTAATTTTGGAAACCAAAAGAATTAGTGGTTTCAAAACTGATACATTTTAAATACATGTTAAACAACTGTATCTCATTTTAAGTTCAAAGGTGGATATTACTGCATTTATTAAGTATTCATTTTGACTTGATGTTGTCACTCAGAGCACTTTCATGAACCTATCTGCTGTAAGGTCAATATCTAAGTTACTTTATGCCAGGTCACCACTGAGAATCAATACAATGTAGACCACAGTACTGTAAAATGGGTTTAGCTCAACCAAGCTAGTTACCGAAAAGTGTCTCTGACCGACACCAATAACAATATAATTGATCAAAGTATAAAACATTGATAGAACAAATTTATATTAATCTTAGCATTAAACCTATCTAGATGTTGAATCCAATGTTTCTTTTCCACTTTTGAATTAACAATATCAGCTGGCTTAAATGAAAGGCAAATTATGGAAGTGGTTATTATAGTGTGTGGAGACACAAGATTAAAAAAGTCAATTGATAAAGTTATTTATGTTAACTCTTTGTTTGTTTGTGTTTAGTTATTTTTTTTTTCGTTTCTTTTATGTCAGCTTTTTTCAAACTTTTATGTATGTGCTATCAAATATGAGACTTGTCTGACACCAAGCAGCACCATCACTCATCTGACACCAAGCAGCACCATCACTTCATATACAAAAATAACCTTGAAAACAAAATATGCAACTAAGCAGTTTATGCAATGTTCCTTCTTTTCACACATTTCATGCATAAAAACCCCAAATTACAACTTTGTCACATTTCTTATGGTTTGGTTGATAAGCAAATGCTTCCCATCATGCACTTTAAATATACATTTCAACTTAATCCATCTTGTCTATGGGGCCATGGGTGGCCTAAAGTTCTCACCTATACTGATCACTGCCATAACAACTCTCGGCCAATGTGGTATATGAGAAAGATCACCAGTAATTTAGAGCTTAGTCTTTAGTTTTTCCTAGGATTTTACCAGATTCTTCATAGACCATTTATACTGGCCGGTATGTACAGCCTATCTTGTACTTAAACAAATGGTGTTAAGCCCAAAACAAAAATAGCTATCGGGCCCAGGGTAGTCCAGTGGTCTAAATTGCTCACTTTTACAAATAACATACATCTCACTTCCATCTGAAACCATCGTTACCATCACGTTTATGGACAGAAAGCTCATGCTTTTGTTATTATTATTATTATTAGTAGTAGTAGTATTATTATTATCATTTTACAGGACAGAGATGGGGGTGGGGGTGGGTATAGCATGAACCTTCAATCTGTAATACTTTGAGATGACCACCATGATCCCATAAATTTACTGGCTTGCAACAAAGGGCTCATTATTAATGGCATCTGGAGTCTAAATCAATGGATAGATTTCTATGGAGTCAAAACCTGTAACAACTATTATGCCCCCCCACACACACACATTGACCAATACCATTGATTTAATTTGTAATGAGACCCTGTGGCTCACCATTATTTATTGCTCTAGAACTGCATATAGAGTGACTGCTCTATTTCTATGCAAACACATAACAATATATAAATACTTTTTTTATCCATAAGTGACAACAGTAGACAGTCACATAAATTATTACAAAATCTTCAGCATGCCCTAATGTGGTAAACCTTCCATGTGCACCTTACATTACATTCTTGATTTTTCATGGCATGCATTGAGAAGTGCTATTTTGATTTCCGATGAAGAAACTCCTTCATATCAATGATTGACCATTAAATGTGATTTCCAGCCATTTTACAATTGAAAATAGCTTAACTTCAAAATATCTTGACATTTTGAACAGAAAAAACAAAACAAATGTGAAGTAAAATTGATGAAAGTGTATAGAGTAGTGTTTCTTTAGCATAACATAAAAGACTCAGAAACAAATTTGTACAAACTGGATTCCTCATTCAGTATAATTATCACATTCTCATACAAGATAACATTCATGCAAAGCCTCAAATCACCCACAACAAAATATTACAATGAATAAATATAGTGCTACAATTCAAAGGTCTTAAGATAAGTAAAAGAAAAAAGCAAAACCCAAAAATGTTTTGTAAAATTGTTAATAAGAACTTATGTTTTGTGAAATATAACCCAATCAGTTCTAAAAGTTTATCGCAAGTCCAAATGTATGATGTTCCAATCAAATTCCAGTGGTGTTCAAAATAAATTCCAATGCTGGATGTGTTGATGTGCATGTTGTCTCAAATGTGCCAATGTCCTCGAATATGGCAATGTATTAAGATTCTTTTGATGTATCACAATACTATACTCTAAAATGTCTGATTGAATTCATTATAATTCTAACTTAATTATTTAGTCCAAGAAGTATTAATGAGCTCTTTGTAGATCTAGTGAATAATAATTTGAATAAATAATTCCAACTGAATTATAATCTAAACACAAAAAATAAGACTGATCCTGCTTCAGATGTAAAAGCAACAATGAGTACTTTTTTTCAAGTAAGCAACACTGATATAAAAAGGTATGACATAATAACAGAGCCAGGATGTAATTCAATCTCCTCTATACAACATTCAAAGTTGCCAACAAGTTTAGGAGTTTCCAAGTGAAAAACTTAATGTCCTATGCCCGGATTCAAGTAAACATGTTTACCTCCATTAATATGATTTGAATATTTAGTTTAGGTCAAAGAAAGAAATGTCAGCTATGCATTATGTTCATTACATGATAAATGTCACTAGTCAGGTACACCATTATCTTGAATTTGGACAAAGGTCAGTTACAAAATACAGATATACATAACTTATAATCACTGAGTAAAGCCAATAAATAATACAAACTAAATATACACAACAACAGGCTATAATTTACATTGACTGATGGATGGAAATTGTTTTTCACGGCATACCCCAACATCCATGAACATCTTGTCTATACCATGCCTGACAGTTCTGAACAGTTTGGTTCTGCATCTTATTTACATTTGACTTAAAAATATAAGATATGGAGCCAAAGACTTCATACCTAATGGAATCACCAAGTTGTTGTAGTTCACCAAAGATTTCATACCTATTGGAATCATCTAGTTGTAGCATTCCTCCAAAGCCTTCATACCAGTAATTCCCCAAAACCTTCAAAATTACTGGAATCACCGAGTTCCAGTAATTCACCCAAAGCCTTCTTAATTACTATAATTACCATGTTTCAATAACTCACCAAAACTTTCACACCTGCTGGAACCACCAAATTGCAGTCTGTAAAGATTTTATAAGTAGCATTTTACAATTATGCTGGAGTTAAGGCAGTGGTTGAACTTTCAACTAATGAACTCTGTATCCACTGAGTAGGTTGGGACGTAATTTACATTGGATTAAATATAACAGTAAACAGGAATTAATTTACATTGGATTAAACATAACAGTAAACAGGAATTAATTTACATTGGATTAAATATAACACTAAACAGGAATTAATTTACATTGGATTAAACATAACAGTAAACAGGAATTAATTTACATTGGATTAAACATAACACTAAAGAGGAATTAATTTACATTGGATTAAACATAACACTAAAGAGGAATTAATTTACATTGGATTAAACATAACAGTAAACAGGAATTAATTTACATTGGATTAAACATAACAGTAAACAGGAGATAATTTACATTGGATTAAACATAACAGTAAACAGGAATTAATTTACATTGGATTAAACATATCAGTAAACAGGAGATAATTTACATTGGATTAAACATAACAGTAAACAGGAATTAATTTACATTGGATTAAACATAACAGTAAACAGGAATTAATTTACATTGGATTAAACATAACAGTAAACAGGAATTAATTTACATTGGATTAAACATAACAGTAAACAGGAATTATAGTAGATATATTTTCTCAAAGATCAAAGAATGTATCAATTATTTTTTTTTTTTAAATCCCTCTCATATGAGATACAAGGCATTGTTATTATTTACACATCAAGCTCACCTAGTGAAACCAGTATACTCAGTAAACGTCCCACTATGTCATTAATATACTCAGCAAACATCCCACTATGACATTAATATACTTAGCAAACATCCCACTATGTCATTAATATATAGAATTTTTAAAATTATTCTTATTCACAATTTTGAATTGTAGTCCTATCTAAATTTTAATGTTAGTCTCATATAGTATATTCAATTTTAATCTAATAGAGAATTTTTAATTTAGTCTAATATAGAATTTCTAATTTAGTCTAATAAAACATTTTTAATTTTAGTTAAATATAGATTTTTAATTTTAGTCTAATATATAATATCTGATTTAGTCTAATATAGAACTTTAATATTAGTCTAATATATAATTTTTTTATATTAATCTAATATGGAATGTATAATTTAGTCCAATATATAATTTTGAATTTTAGTGAAATAGAGATTTCTAAATTTTAGTCTATTAAATATATAATTTTTAGTTTAGTCTAATATAGAATTTATAATTTAGTCTAATATAGAATTTATAAATACAGCCTAATAGAGAAATTTTATTTTAATTATGTATACAGTTTTAATTGTAGTCTAATACAGATTTTTTATTTTTTTTTATTAAATATATCATTTTAAATTTAGTCTTATATACATAATTTTTAAAATTAGTCTAGCATACAATTTTTAATTTTAGTGTAATATGAAATTTATAATATTAGTCTAAAATAAAATCTTGAATTTTAGTGTAATATATAATTTTTAGTTTAGTCTAATATGGAATTTTTTAATTTAGTCTAATAAAGCATTTTAATTTTAATGTAATACAGATTTTTAATTTTAGTCAAGTATATTATTTTTTAATTTAGTCTAAAATATAATTTTTAATATTAGTCTAACATGGAATGTATAATTTAATATAATAGAGAATGTTTACTTTTAGTGAAGTACAAAATTTTTAACACAAGTTTAAAGAAGAATTTATAATTTAGTCTAATATAGATTTTATATTTTAATAATAGCAAATTATTTGAGTCAAACTTATAATTTGCAACTTTAGTCCAATTTAGAGTTCTTTTCTTTTATTTTTGTTTACTGTCAAATTTGAATTTAGTCTAATTTAGAATTTCTCCAATATGAATCTAATATGGTAGTTCTAATTTTATTGTAGTAGAGAATTTTTAATATTAGTCTAATATAGATATTTTAATTTTAGTTGATCTTAGAATGTTTTACTTTTAGTCTAATATAGAATTTGAAATTTTAGTAGATTATAGATATTTTTATTTTTAGTCTAATATACATTTTTTTAAAAATTTTATTCTAAGATAGACTGTTTAATTTCAGTCTATATAAAGTTTTTAATTTTAGTCAATTTTAGATTTTTATATTTTAGTCCAATATAGGAATTTTAATTTAAGTCTAATATGGCACTTTTAATTTTCATTGATTAAATATGTTTTTTAAATCTTAGTGAAATAATGGATGCTTACTTTTAATCTAATACAGGGTTTTTGATATTAGTCTAATATTTTATTTTTAAGTTAATCTAATACAGTATTTTTAAATTAGCTTAATACAGGATTTGTATTTCAGCATAATATAATTTTGTTTTTAAAAATTAGTCTAATGTATAGTTTTTAAGTTTAGTCCAATAACTTTTATAAATTTAGTCTAATACAGAATTTTTTACTTTTTGTCTAATATTAATTTTGTATTATAAGTCTAATAAAGAATTTAAAATTTAGTCTAATATAGACATTTTTATTTTAGTCTAATATAGATATTTTAATTTCTGTCTCATTTAGAATTTTTATTTTTATTCTAATATAAAGTTTATCATTATTAGTCTAACAAAATTTTGAGTTTTAGTCTAATTTAGAATCTGTAATTTTTGTGTTGTATAGAATTTTCAATTTTAGTCTTATAATTATTATTTCTTGTCAACCTTTACATTTTTATCTATGTTCAATACATAATTTTAAATGTAGTCTAATATAGAATTTGTAATTTAAGTTGATTATATAAATTATTTTTTTAGTCTAATATAGTATAGAATGCCTAATTTTAGTCTTATTTGGAGTGTTTAATTTTAGTCCAATATAGAGTTTTTAATTTTAGTCATTTATATAATTTAGTCATTTTATATAATTTTACATTTTAGTTCAATATTGGATTTTTAATTTTAGTCTAATTAAGAATTTTTAATTTTAGTATAATATAGCATTCTTAATTTTTGTTGAATAATGAATGTTTTACATCTTAGTAAAATATAGGATTTTTAATTTTAATTTATATAGGGGTGATTCAATTTTAGTCTAACATATTTTTTTTCATTTTAGGAAAAATGTAGAACTTTCAAGTTTAGTTTAATATAGATTTTAAAATTTTAGATGGGTATAGAATTTTTAATTTAGTGTAATATATACTTTTTATTTTGGTCCAATATAGATATTATAATTGTAGTATAATATATAATTTTTAATTTAGTCCAATGAAGCATAATTTAAAATTAATTTAATTACAATTATTAATTTTAGGCTAATATAAAAATTTTAATTTGGTCTAATATAGAACTTTTAATTTTGTCTAATATATACTTTTAAATTTACAGTGATTTTCATTTAGTCTGGTATAAAATTTTAAATTTTATTGTAATGTAGACCTTTTAATTAGTCTAACAGACTTTTTAACTTAAGTCTAATTTAGAATTTGTAATTTTATTCTAATATAGATTTGTTAATTTTAGTATATTATAGACTTTTTGTTGTTTAATATGAGATTTAAATTTAGTCTAATATAGAATTTTCAACTTTAGCTGATCATATCATTTTCACTGATATTATTCTGATATAGAATCTGTCATTTTTTAAATTTAAAATTTATCATTTTAGTCTAACATAGAAATTTTTAATTTATTTGATTATATAATGTTTTATTTTAGTCTAATAAACAATTCATTATTATTATCATTATTATTATTATTATTATTATTAGTAGTAGTAGTAGTAGTAGTAGTGGTAGTAGTATTAGTAGTAGTAGTAGTAATAGTAGTAGCAGTAGTAGTAGTAGTAATAGTAGTAGTAGTAGTAGTAGTAGTAGTAGTAGTAGTGATATGACACACCTTACATAGTCTAGGTGTAGCTGCGTTGGTTACATTTGGCCAGTAATTAGTATCTGTTGAGGCTGATGATATTTTGGTAGAAGGCACTTGTGTTGTGCTTGCATTCCTGTAACCTGAAAAATGTCAAACCTTTATTAGCAGTCACCTCTGTATAAATGTCACTTGTTCATATTGCTGTTGTATGTGTTATAGTTTTTATGTATTGCTCTGCTTAAGTCTTGCATGTGTTTTGTTTGTTTGTATTGTAGTTCTTTTGTGTTTGTGTGTTTCACATGTTGTGTTTTAGGTCTTACAGTCTGTATTAGAGTTGTCTTACACATTTTATTTTATGTCTGACTGATTTATAGTTGTCCTCTGTGTGTGTGTGTGTGTGTGTGTGTGTGTGTGTGTGTGTGTGCCACTTTTTGTGTTTTATATCAGTATTATAGTTGTCTTATACATGCTGTGTCACATGTGTCATGTGTTGTGTCTGTCTGTATTTTAGTTATCTTGTGTATATATGCCACATGTGTTTTATATCTGTATTATTGTTGTCTTATACATCCTGTGTCACATGTGTTTTGTCTGTCTGTATTATAGTTGTCTCGTGTATGTGAGCTGTGTCACATGTTGTTCTTCATCAGTATTATAGTTGTCTTATGCATATAATATGTCATGTGACATATTTAGATTTTTTTTTAAATACATGTATTTTTATTTTGTAATATATATGCTGAACATAAGTACAGTTATTATTATTATTATTAGTAGTAGTAGTAGTAGTAGTAGTAAAAGTATCCGATGACATAACTTAAATGGTCTGAGTGTTACTGTAGTGTTATAATTTGGTCAGTAAGTATCATCTGTTTAGGCTGTTAACATTCTGGTAGATGCTGCAAATTATTGCCGTGTTGTGCTTATATATATATATATATATATATATATATATATATATATATATACCTGAAAATTGACATAACAGTATTAGCAGTATAAATATCACTTGTTCATAGAAGACAAATTAACTAAGTCATATCTCTTTATGATATGTAAATGTTCTGTAGCCTCTTATATATATATATATATATATATATATACCTGAAAATTGTCATAACAGTATTAGCAGTATAAATATCACTTGTTCATAGAAGACAAATTAACTAAGTCATATCTCTTTATGATATGTAAATGTTCTGTAGCCTCTTACCCAATTTTGTCTTTAAATGGTCCTAAACAGTCACACTAAATGGTCTTGAAAAGTCACTTTAAATATTCCTAAACAGTCACACTAAATGGTCTTGAAAAGTCACTGTAAATATTCCTAAACGGTCACACTAAATGGTCTTAAAAAGTCACTGTAAATATTCCTAAACAGTCACACTAAATGGTCTTGAAAAGTCACTGTAAATATTCCTAAACGGTCACACTAAATGGTCTTGAAAAGTCACTGTAAATATTCCTAAACAGTCCTAAACAGTCGCACTAAATGGTCTTGAAAAGTCACTGTAAATATTCCTAAACGGTCACACTAAATGGTCTTGAAAAGTCACTGTAAATATTCCTAAACGGTCACACTAAATGGTCTTGAAAAGTCACTGTAAATATTCCTAAACGGTCACACTAAATGGTCTTGAAAAGTCACCCTAATTGGTCATAAAATGTCACCATAAATGGTCCTAAACAGTCACTAAATATGGTCTTTAACATACCATATATACTCATATAAAAGGTCCAACAGCAAACTTCACAGACCCAGATATGCCATAACATGATGTGCCAACAGATCTGTGTCTATGCAGATAGGTGTAACCAGTAAGACAAACTTTGACCCTGACATGCCAGTGTATTATACAACAGTAGATTTGTGTATATGCAGATAGGTGTAATCACTAAGACAAACTTTCACCCTGATGTGCCAGTGTATTATACAATAGTATACATGTGCCAATGCAGATAGTTGTAATCAGTAAGACAAACGTAGACCCTGATGTGACAGTGTATTATACAACAGTAGATCTGTGTCTGTCCAGATAGGTGTAATCAGTAAGACAAATATTGACCATGATGTCACAGTGTATTATACAACACTACATTCGTGTCTATATAGATAGGAGTAATCAGTAAGACATATACCCTGATGTGACAGTGTATTATACAACAGTAGATATGTGTCTATACAGATAGGTGTAATCATTAAAGCAAATATGGACCCTGATGTGCCAGTGTATTATACAACAGTAGATATGTGTTTATGCAAAAAGGTGTAATCAGTAAGACAGACATAGATCCTGATATGCCAGTGTATTATACATCAGCAGATCTGTGCCTATGCAGATTCCTCAAAGTAATCAGTAAGACATAGCCCCTGATGTGACAGCGTATTATGCAACAGTAGATATGTGTCTATGCAGATAGGTGTAATCAGAAAGACAAACACAGACCCTGATGTGCCAGTGTATTATACAACAGTAGATATGTGTCTATGCATATAGGTGTAATCAGTAAGACAAATATAGACCCTGATGTGCCAGTGTATTATACAACAGTAGATATGTGTCTATGGAGATAGGTGTAATCAATAAGACAAACATACACCTTGATGTGCAAGTGTATTACAAAACAGTATATCTCTGTCTATGTAGATAGTTGCAGTCAGCAAGACAAACATAGACCCTGATGTGCCAGTGTATTATAAAACAGTAGATATGTGTCTATGCAGATAGGTGTAATCAGCAAGACAGACATAGAACCTGATGTGCCAGTGTATTATATAACAATAGATCTGTATCTATGCAGATAGGTGTAATCAGTAAAACATACATAGAACCTGATGTGTGAGTGTATTATACAACAGAAGATCTGTGTCTATGCAGATTGTTAGAGGTAATCAGTAAGAAAGATATAGACCCTGATGTCACAGTGTATTATACAACAGTAGATATGTGTCTATGCAGATAGGTGTAATCAGAAGGCAAACACAGACCCTGATGTGCCAGTGTATTATACAAAAGTAGATATGGGTCTATGCAGAGTGTTAGAAAGAATCAGTAAGACAAACATATACCCTGATGTGCCAGTGTATTATACAACAGTAGACATCTGTCTATGCAGATTGGTGAAAATCAGTATGATAAAAATAGACCCTGATGGGCCAGCATATTATACAATAGTTGTTCTGTGTCTGTGCATATATGTGTAATCAGTAAGACAAATATAGACCTTGATGTGCCAGGGTATTGTACAACAGTATGTGTCGATGCAGATAGGTGTAATCAGTAAGACAAACATAGACCCTGATGTGCCAGTGTATTATACAACAGTAATTCTGTGTCTATGCAAATAGGTGTAATCAGTAAGACAAACATAGACCAAGATGTGTCAGTGTATTTTACAAGAGTAGATATGTGTCTATGCAGGTAGGTCTAATCAGCAATGCAAACATAGACTCTGATGTGCCAGCATATTATACAACAGCAGATCTTTGTCTATATAGATAGAAGTAATCAGTAAGACAAAGATAGACCCTGATGTGACACTGTATTATACAACAGTAAATATGAGTCTATGAAGATAGGTGTAATCAGTAAGACAAACATATACACTGATGAGCCAGTGTATTATACAACAGTAATTCTATGTCTATACAGATAGGTGTAATCAGAAATAAAAACACAGACCAAGATGTGCCAGTGTATTATACAACAGTAGATATGAGTCTATGTAGGTAGCTGTAATCAGTAAGACAAACATAGACCCTGATGTGCCAGTGTATTATCCTACAATAGATATGTCTTTATCCAGATTGTTAGGTATAATTAGTAAGATAAACATAGACTTTGATGTGCCACTGTATTATACAACACTAGATATGTGTCTATACAAATAGGTGTAATCAGTAAGACAAATATAGGCCCTGGTGTGTCAGTGTATTATACAACAGTAGATCAGGGTCTTTGGAGATATGTGTAATCAGTAAGATAGACATAGACCCTGATGTGACAGTGTATTATACGACAGTAGATATGTGTCTATGCAGATAGGTATAATCAGAAAGACAGACATAGACCCTGATGTGCCTGTGTATTATACAACATTAGATCTGTGTCTATGTAGATAGGTGTAATCAGTAAGTCAGACATAGACCCTGATGTGACAGTGTATTATACAACAGTAGATCTGTGTCTATGCAGATAGGTGTAATCAGTAAAACAGACATAGATCGTGATGCGACAGTGTATTATGCAACAGTAGATCTGAACAACAGTATATATCTGTCTATGCAGATAGGTGTAATCAGTAAAACAGACATAGACCCTGATGTTACAGTGTATTATACAACAGTAGACCTGTGTCTATGTAGATATTTGTAATCAATAAGATAGACATAGACCCTGATGCGACAGTGTATTATGCAACAGTAGATCTCTGTCAATGCAGATTGTTAGGAGTAATCAGTAAGAAAAACATAGACCCTGATGTGACAGTGTATGACACAATGATAGATAAATGTCTATGAAGATAGCTGTAATCAGTAAGAAAGACATAGACCCTGGTTTCTCAGTGTATTATACAACAGTAGAAATTTGTCTATGCAGATAGATGTAACCAGTAAGACAAACATAGATGCTGATGTGGCAAAGGATCACACAACAGAAGATATGTGTCTAAGCAGATAGGTGTAATCAGTAAGAGAGACATAGACCCTGATGTGCCAGTGTATTATACAATGGTAGATATATGTCTATGTAGATAGATATAATTATTAAAACAAATAGAGACCCTCATGTGCCAGTGTATTATACAACAGTAGATACATGTCTATGAAAATAGCTGTAATCAGTAGGAGAGACATAGACCCTGATATGTCAGTGTATTATAGAACAGTAGAAATTTGTCTATGCAGATAGGTGCAATCAGTAAGACAAATAGACATCCTGATGTGGCAGTACATCACATGACACTAAATATGTGTCTATGCAGATAGGTGTAATCAGTAAGACAGACATAGACCCGGATGTACCAGTGATGTGATACGACAGTAGATATCTGTCTATGCAGATAGGTGCAATCAGTAAGACAAATATACATCCTAATATGGCTGTACATCACATGACACTAGATATGTGTCTGTGCAGATAGGTGTAATCAGTAAGACAGACATAGACCATGATATGTCAGTGTATTATCCATCAGCAGATCTGTGTCTATGCAGATTACTAGATGTAATCAGAAAGATATAGACCCTGATGTGACAGTGTATTATGCAACAGAAGATATGTGTCTATTCAGATAGGTGTAATTACTAAGACAAATGTAGACCCTAGTGTGCCAGTGTATTATACAACAGTAGATATGTGTCCATGGAGATAGGTGTAATCAGTAAGACAAACATAGACCCTGATGTGCTAGTGTATTATACAACTGTATATCTGTGTCTAAGTAGATAGTTGTAGTCAGTAAGACAAAAATAGACCCTGATGTGCCAGTGTATTATAAAACAGTAGATATGTGTCTATGCAGATATGTGTAATCAGTAAGACAAACATAGACCTTGTTGTGACAGTGTATCATACAACACTAGATATGTGTACATGCAGATAAGTGTAATCAGTAAGACAGACATAGACCCTGATGTGCCAGTGTATTAGACAACAGCAGACATGTGTCTATGCAGATAGGTGTTATCAGAAGACAAACATTGACCCTGATGTGCCAGTGTATCATACAACAGTAGATATGTGTCTACGCAGAGAGGTGTAATAAGTAAGACAGATATAGACCCTCATGTGGCAATATATTATACAACGGCAGAGATGTGTCTATACAGATAGGTGTAGACAGTATAACATGCATTGACTGTGATGTGCCAGTGTATTATACAACAGTAGATCTGTGTCTATGCAGATCGTTAGAAGTAATCAGTAAGACAAACATAGACTCTGATGTGACAGTGTATTATACAACAGTGGATATATGTTTATGCAGATAGGTGTAATCAATAAGACAGACCTATACCTTGATGTGCCAGTGTATTATACAACAATAGATATGTGTCTGTGCAGATTCTTAGGAAGAATCAGTAAGACAAACATATACCCTGATGTGCCAGTGTATTATACAATAGTAGATATGTGTCTATGAAGATAGGTGTAATCAGTAAGAAAAACATAGACCCTGATGTGCCAGTGTATTATACAACAGTAATTCTATGTCTATGCCGATAGGTGTAATCAGTAAGACAAACATAAGCCATGATTAGCCAGTGTATTATACAACAGTAGATATGTGTCTATGCAGGTAGGTGTAATCAGCAAGGCAAACATAGACTCTGATGTGCCAGCGTATTATACAACAGTAGAGCTGTGTCTGTGTAGATGGTTGTAATCAGTAAGACAAACATAGACCCTGATGAGCCAGTGTATTATACAACAGTAATTCTATGTCTGTGCAGAGAGGTGTAATCAGTAAGGCAAACAAAGACCATGATGTGCCACTGTATTATACAACAGTTGATGTGCCAGTGTATTATACAACAATAGATATGTGTTAATACAGATAGGTGTATTCAGTAAGACATATATAGACCCTTGTGTGCCAGTGTATTATACAATGGTAGATATGTGTCTATGCAGATAGGTGTAATCAGTAAGACAAACATAGACCCTGATGTGACAGTGTATTGCACAACAGTATATATGTGTCTATGCAGATAGGTGTAATCAGTAAGAGAGACATAGACCCTGATGTGCCAGTGTATTATCCAATAGTAGATCTCTGTCTATACAGATTGTTAGGGGTAATCAGTAAGAAAAACATAGACCCTGATGTGACAGTGTATGATACAATGGTAGATAAGTGTCTATGCAGATAGCTGTAATCAGTAAGGCAGACATAGACCCTGATTATACAGTGTATTATACAACAGTAGAAATGTGTCTATGCAGATATGTGTAATCAGTAAAACAAACATAGATCCAGATGTGGGAAACTATCACACAACATTTGATACGTGTCTATGTAGATAGGTGTAATCAGTGAGACAGACATAGACCCTGATGTGCCAGTGTATTATACAACAGTATATATGTGTCTATGCAGATAGCTGTAATCAGTATAACAGACATAGAACCTGATATGTCAGTGTATTATACAACAGTAGAAATGTGTCTATGCAAATAGGTGCAATCAGCAAGACAAACATAGATCCTGATGTTGCATTATATCACACGACAGTAGATATGTGTCTATGCAGATAGGTGTAATCAGTAAGACAAACATAGACCTTGATGTGCCAGTGTATTATACAACAGCAGATCTGTGTCTATGCAGACAGGTGCAATCAGTAAGAGAACCATAGACCCTGATGTGCCAGTGTATTATACAACAGTAGATCAGGGTCTTTGTTATTTGAGTATGATACAATGGTAGATAAGTGTGTAATTCAGATAGCTGTAATAAGTAAGGCAGACATAGACCCTGATATGTCAGTGTATTATGCAACAGTAGATATGTCTTTGCAGATAGGCGTAATCAGGAAGACA
>JAECUM010093423.1:0-16018 GCA_016617855.1 Megalonaias nervosa | reverse complement strand
GGACGGCACAGACGGCACAAACACAACACATAAACTTATCCTAAAGGACGGCACAAACAAACGGAGGCCTTATCTACGTCCAACAGATTTTGTACACTCTCTCCCCTCCCCATAATCAACCCCGGGGAGTGCAAAAATACACCCACCACGTGTTTATATGGTGGGAGAGTGTATCATTTTTCTGTTGGATTTCGAGGATTTCTCCGGACCCCCAATTATCTTAGAAAATGGCATCAAAATCGCCTCCATTGACATATGTCGATCATGGGAATCGAACCACGGACCTTGAGTACTAGAATCCAACGTTATAACACTGCATCACTTTCCGATTCACACAAATATACGTTTTAAAATTATTATATAGTTAACCCAATACTGAATAAGCAGGCAAATTACGTACGACCAATATACTGAATAAAAATCATAATTATTGTTAAACTATAACGTAGATTTACTTTATTTTTAAACAAATAATAATTCTACACTGTAAGTCCGGAAGCTGAAGAGTACATGCAGATCAATATAGCCTGTTACCTAAAAGATCTAATAAATTACATGGTTATAAGCAGGCAAATTACGTACGACTAATATACTGAAAAAAAATCATAATTATTGTAAAACTGTAGCGTAGATTTAATTCATCTCCAGACACACTTCATAAAATATTAGATTTTCTGTATAAGTTCTCGTTTGTTAGGTTAAAATACATGTATACAACTAGCTAAAAATAACCTGAATTTGTAATTAAGTATTTGTATAAACCGATGTGATTTAAAGTCATCAGAGTCAAAAGGTGCATAAATATCCTTTTCTGTTACAAATTGCTGCTCCAGTGACAGCTAATTGCTTACAAAGAACAATTAAATCGCTAGATAATAACCGTTTTGATAAAGAAAACAGAAACTATCTTCGTGGTCTTATGAATTGACGCAGCAACGGGGAATAATTGCTTAATTTACTCTACAGAGAGAGGACAGAGTTATCTCGCTTTATATGCAATTGCTTTAATTACAGGAATTGATTATTTATTCAGATTTTAATGAGTTTGAGTACTGTTCAAGACATCAAATTGAAGAAATCTAGCAAAATTTAATAATTTGATGGGGTATTTGCACGACTAAATGAAAAATCTAGCAAAATTTAATAATTTGATGGGGTATTTGCACGACTAAATGAAAAATCAACTAAAAAAGAAAAATAATATAATTATCTTTTCAGAAGCAGATTATTTTTATAATTTACTCAGACGTTCTACGATCTCACATACAGATTAATAAACAATTCCGCATTTCTTAAATCCAGAATGTGTCCAGCCTGGTCAGTAAGTTTGAAATGTATCCTCGATAATAGTGGATTATGTACACGTAGATAAACGGGGTTAATTGGCTTAGATACAATTAACGACCCAGGAGGAACTTGAGGACTGAATGAATATAATATATATCCTTGCTGGGCCTGGCTAGACTTTGAAAGATCTACTTGATAGCTGCCATCAATTACGTCACATACTAGATTAACCGCAATTGACCTTACGCCAGACGATAGATCGCTCCGCCTACCAAATCAAGTGACTTAACCTCCGACAAACATGCAGTATTTGGCAAAGAAATATGTTTCAGTTTAAGTGATATGTTTATTTAATGTGATTTGTATTATTCTTAAAAATATAAAATTGCAAAGTTGCATTAATTATATTGCAGTAGACAATATTTATATATGTAGTTCAAGTTCGTACATTAATAACCTAAGTGTTTTTATTTCAGTAAATAATAACAATCAATTGTAAAAGCTGTTTAAGAACTTATTCATCTGAAAGGAAACTTGCTTCAGAAGATGCTGATGTATTTAGCAGATAATGTCATCCTTGTTAATTTTATCTGACTTATGTTTATGCTGCCTTGGAAGTATATGAATTAAAAATTAATAACAAAATCGTGAATAATTACTGTTTAGAAGTATACTGTTGTACATAATAATTTTAAGGTCTGCTATGTTCGTCAGATGGAATTTTGATCAATGATGTCTGTTGATGTAAACATGTAAATGCATGATTAATATATCGGAAGATAATTATTATTTGAAACCTTTATTTTGTATTTCTTTATTACTAATTACATTTTTGTATCCCCATCCCTCCTTCAACCCAATAAGAAAGTAAAGCGTCACTCTAGCGTCTGAAAGATCGAGACGATTAATCATTAATTTTGGGACAAGCCAACATTAAAGTGTAAATTTTCAAACTTTAAAATAATGCAGCCTTGGGTTTAGTGCTTCCTATACAAGAATAAATAATATATATCAAAGCCCGAAAGTTAGGGGGTTCTCACCTATATTCTTGAAACGTTAATTTTTACATATATATTTTTCAATTTTAAATTCTTTTCTTTTTTTTTCAAGCTATCAACGGGACATACTTTAATGCAAACAAACAAGTTGTAATTGCCATCAACTGTGTCTTTATTCAGCTGATCTTACACGCGACAAGTCGTTATCCATCGAAGTTTCGCCTATGTTTCGGAAAAGGAATACATCTAATTCCTCCATTTAGACAATCTGGATATTGACTGTCAGAATTACAAGATTTCTTTTCACCGTTAGCGATCGAGAAATCAACAAATCATTGCAAAATTTGTAATACTTATCATAATCAATTCATTGTTGCTACAAGCAGGTTGTCGGAGGAAAATGGCGGACTGAAGCAATGCCTGGAGGTGTGTCTAATTTACGCTCGCTGAGTGGTTAATTGATCCAGCGTGATTGACAAGTGGTGATAGGTCAATTGTACTTGAGATATTAACAATACAAGGAGAGATATGACGACCTTCACCATACGGATTATTATTATACCTGAGAATACTTGCTGGTAGAGCAATTTTTTTCCACGATTCAGGATTCTAGGAAATAAATTATCGATAACATCAGTGAGTCTCCGCTTTAATCTATCTGAATCTAGTTTTGGTATTATAAACGTTGAGATTTTTTCTTTAGTTGTTCCATAATAACCAAGAAAAATTTTCATGATATTTGCGTTTGGATGTAATTCATCTTGTTCAAGCATGCTTAAAATAAAAGATCGATTAACAATGTACATATCTGATCTAAGTTTATTTAGATGTTGTATTGTTTCAATAATATTCTTTTTTATGTCTTCGTCGTAGACTTGTGATTGATTACGAAGAATAATATCGTTGATTGAAATATTACTCGTCTTCAATTTTCCTTCACGGTTTTGAAATACAACAAGTTCGTTTGGATCAACATTGGCAAGATTGAGCATGTCAGATAATTCGTCGTTGATCTGTTTTGTTACTTACTTGAGTAAATCTTCGGGCAGTGCTTGCTTTGTTTTAGTTTTAGTCGTTGATCTTCCGTAAATATCAACCATTATACCTATTGATATCTGTTTAAATGTGACAACGTAGTATAATCGTGTACAGCTTTATGAGGTGGTTTTGTTGATCTTGATACAGCATCAAGTACAGCGAGTTCTTCACGACCACATATTGGTGGATCCGTTAATGTTTGTGTTGGTAGCGTTGAATACCAGATTGGAATATTCTGCATGTTACTAACATATTTTAAAAATTCTTTTGGTGGTGCCAGTCCGTACGAATCAAAATAAATAATTCCACGTGGATCAATTGCATATGCAACCCAATGAGTGCCACGACCAGAGTTATTATCGAGATTAATAATACCTGTTTCAGTATTGTTTGGTTTTTATTGGTAATTGATCACGGATAAAAACCCCTCTGAAGTTTTTTATTTTTAATTTTTCAGCAGCCTCAAGTAAATCAAAATTAGACATAGGCAGAGATAAAGATATGTCCCTGGTAGTCTTAATCCTCTTCCCGATCTTAAATAAGTCCCTGGTAGTCTTAGACCCCTTCCCTTTTCTTTTTGTAAGATTTTATTCCTTGACCCGTTGCTTTCTTTAATGCCATTCCAGCAGCGGTTTCAACAGCGCCTAACGTGGCTGCTTTTGCAACAGCTGGGGCTGCAGCGGCAATTAATGCTGGTATAGCTGCAAGAAGTGGAAAAATTCCGCCAGATTTAACAATATCTTTGATGGCGCCCGCAGAAAGATTAAGTTTTATACCTTTATTTGATTTTTTGGCTTCATTGAAGTTTCTGAACTGACGCTCGGTCAACGATAATTTATTTGCACCGCTCATTTGGTCTTTTTTTTTTAGCGATATTTTTATTACACAGTTATTTTTTGATGCTGATTGTAGCCTTTTAATCTGACCAGGAGTCAGACTGACATTAACGTGATTATATGACATTATAATATTATGAGTGATCTAATTACATGTTTTCTACTGGAGCATCAACGACTCGCATTCGTCCACCAACACCTTCAAGTAACATTGATTTATCGCTGAGTATAATAGCGATTGCTCTATAATTAGCAGACTGTCTAAACAAATCTAAATGTTCCAGCGAAAAGTAATAAATCGGATACAGCGTTGTAAAATCCCGCTGTGATATTTGTAAACCAGTATGAACATTTTGATCACGTCCCATGAACGTCACCAAACGATGATACGCACGTGCAACACCGTTTTGTTCAAAATTTAACAAAATATCCTCGGCTGGTTCTTGATGTCGATTTATTCTCAGTGAAACCTCAGAAACACCAAATCTGTCAAATATCATAATACTATGCGTTTGATCATTTGCCCGTGCAGCATCTTGAAGTGCAATAAATATATGTCGTGGTGCAGAGACACCTTGCTGTGATGCTATTTGCCATGTGAATAAACCATTAATGTTACTCTGGGTAGAATCTGTGGTCATTGTTAACCATGATAACGTCGATTTGCCGCCGCTGCCCATGAAAGCAAGTAACCGATCTTCTTCAGATATTGATGGAGTCATTACTGGCATCCACAATGAAAGTTTTGTCAGTAATACTTTATTTGCATCAACACCGGCGGGTCGCCATATTGCATCATTGTCGGTTGCTTTTCGTACGAGTACAATTGTGTGCTTGGCTCCGAAAATAACCTTTCTGACATTTCTGCAAAATCCAAAGATGTGTGAAAGTGGAATCACACATGAAAACCTTTCATCGTCGCCAAGCATTGCTCGACGTGACGCGAATCCCAAGCTGAAATTTTCATTGCGTCCCCAGCTGCATTTAACAATACATTCATGTGATCGGGTTGATCGACTATGTCCTTAGCAAACATCATTGATGGACCAGCTGATCTTGAATAATCATCGCTGTATCTAGCAAGACCAAGTATAGTCGTGGCAACGTCAACATCCTTTTGAACTGATTCAATATTTCTTCCATCGATCATGTACGTAGCGCTATCAAATAACGCCATAATACCGTTATTAACAAAACCAACTCGATCACCGATTCCATAATCTGTATTATCTGCTTTTAAAAGTCTACCTTCGACTTCAATAAATGCCTCAGCAGGTAAGAAATATCTGCTTGTATCTTGAACTTGAAGTTCAATTCGTCCACGCTGATCTGGAATTCGTGCGTCATAAGAGAAATACTGATAATCGCGCACAGACTCATCCTTGAGAACCGGTGCGTCCATGTCAAATGCGGGATCAGATATACGTTTGAACATCTTTATTATATTTATTATCGTCTAACACGATGACCACTTCCAGCTATTAGACTAGCGGTTATATTTTTTTTCTTTTTCTGATAGTGGTACATCAGCCAACTCTGCTAGTTTTTGATTCGCAGCTTGATTTATTATTTTGCTAACATTTACGGGCATCACTTCAGTGCTGGGTAATTTTACTGGCTGAGGTTTTCGTCGTATTAATCGTGCTAGTCTATCCTTAATTGCTGAGAACGCTTTACTAGCAACATCACCAATAGCACCAATATCTTTTTCACGAACAACATCAATAGCTTTCATTCCCAGTTGCTTTGCAATCGGTATTGCTTTTGGGGCTATCCTTCTAAATAGACCTTGAACAACATCACCTAGTCCATCTCCGTAGGTTGTTTTGTATACTGGTAATCGTGAATTTATTACCCTGACCATGGTCGGTCCACGTTGAGTATTATGTATGATCATCTTATTATAGTCATTGTATCTAATTATATACTTAATCACTGTGGTAGTCATCGGCGATTTCATTAATGAGAGACCGATACACATTAATATCCATGATACCACCTGTAAATAATCGTTTACAAATATCAGTTGCTTCATTAATTATTTCTGGGGAATTATTACCAGCTCGTTTTTCTCCAATGAGAATTTCTAGTCGTTCAACATCGGCAAGGACGTTATTGGGACAAGTAATAAGGCCACTTCCTTGAGTAGTAAAACCGCTTCCAGTTGCGCCAGGTGAATCTTCATCTCCAGGTGAATCTTTATAATATGCAAGTGGTAAAGATAATCTTCCTCTAAGTTCTTCAAGTTTTCTTTGGTGTTCTGCTTTCTGTTTCTTTTTCCATACTCTAAACTCCTCGTGTCTTTTCTCATATTCCTCTTGTTGTTCTTTTCTCCATTTTTTTTTTCTTGTTCCAACATTCTCTCTTCTTCTTCTCATCTTTGTTCTGTTATCCTTGCTTGTTCCTCATCAATCATTCATTCTGATATTCCAACTTCCATTTGTTGTTCTGGAAGTAATTTCGATGATTTATATTTGTTTATACTATCAAGATAGATAGGATATTCTTCATCATTACGTCGAATTTTTTTTTTACCAGTATACACACGATATAACCACTTTTCCCAATTTTCATCATTTATATATTCACCGACGTATTCGGGTTTTAGATAACCTTTCCGTTTTGAATAACTATTAACAGCTAGTTCAGCTAATTTATCTATGTCTTTAACAGATTTAATTTTTTCAATTCCTGTTTCGGAAAACTTATTTAAAAAACTAATTCTACTTTTAGCTGTTATTAATTCTGGTTGTTCTGCAATCGGTTGTTCATCATCATATTGTTCATTCGGCGATGGCATTGCAGCAGCTATTTCAACTGGAAGCTCCCGTAAAATCTTTTTTGTTTTCTTAGTTCTTTCTGCTATTTTTCCAGTTGCTTCAGCGGTCTTTTCTAACGTAGGAAGAAGACTTTTAGTGGTCTCTGTAACAGGTTTAAATAATTGTTCTGCACCTTCTGCAAATTCAACTTGAGACTCCTGACGCGCCTGTAGTTGTTGCTTAACAGAATCACGAACAGGTAAATATTTTTTAATTGCCTCTAGTCGCTCTCGAGCTAATCTAGATGAGTGTGGTTCTCCAACTATTATTGATATAACAATGATTTAATTACAGCAGCAGAGGAGGTGAACGACCAAAACTGAATGACCCGGCGAGTAAAAGAAACACACCATAAATAAAAACAAAGAGTCGAAGATAATGAAACGAGATAAGCTAACCCAATTAGAGACAATCTCATGGTTAGTTAGAGGTTTTTGGTTTAGCGTTCTCGACCTTGAGATTTAATTTTCGTAGGAAGCTTTACTTTTTAGACAAATGACAATTCAGACAAGTGGTCTGTTCACCTCCTCTGCTGCTGACAGATTGATATAACAATAGATTAATTGATAAATGCACACATTCTGTATCACAGAACATGATATTATGGGACATATGTGTACATTATCAACACTATATTATGGGATATATGTATACATTATCAACACTATATTATGGGACATATGTGTACATTATCAACACTATATTATGGGACATATGTGTACATTATCAACACTATATTATGGGACATATGTTCACATTATCAACACTATATTATGAGACACATGTGTACATTATCAACACTATATTATGGGACATATGTGTACATTATCAACACTATATTATGGGACATATGTGTACATTATCAACACTATATTATGGGACATATGTGTACATTATCAACACTATATTATGGGACATATGTATACATTATCAACACTATATTATGGGACATATATGTACATTATCAACACTATATTATGGGACATATGTGTACATTATCAACACTATATTATGGGACATATGTGTACATTATCAACACTATATTATGGGACATATGTGTACATTATCAACACTATATTATGGGACATATGTATACATTATCAACACTATATTATGGGACATATATGTACATTATCAACACTATATTATGGGACATATGTGTACATTATCAACACTATATTATGGGACATATGTGTACGTTATCAACACTATATTATGGGACATATGTATACGTTATCAACACTATATTATGGGACATATGTATACGTTATCAACACTATATTATGGGACATATGTGTACATTATCAACACTATATTATGGGACATATGTGTACATTATCAACACTATATTATGGGACATATGTGTACATTATCAACACTATATTATGGGACATATGTGTACATTATCAACACTATATTATGGGACATATGTGTACATTATCAACACTATATTATGGGACATATGTATACGTTATCAACATCAATTTCGAGAGGCTCCTTAACTAAACGTTCTTCTCATCTCACAGCGAACATCATGTCATTTCTAAATCATATATTTCTCTGATACAAAATCTTAAAATGCCTTATTTCTCGAGTTTTCATTGCGATCATTAAATGGCACAATTTTGGTCGTTCCATGAGATCATAAAAATGGCATTATTTTGGACTCGTCAGTGATCTGTTTCAAATAGCACAGTTTGACCCTTCATTGAGATCATAGAAAGTTATATTTCGATCCTTCAATAAATCATAAAAATTGCACATCTCGATCCTTCATTAAAGTCATAAAAGAAAACATTTCGATTATATTTTTGGAATGGTACAGTTTGGATCCTACATTGAGATCTTAAGATTGATACGTTTTGATTATTTTTTTTTACAGAGATTAAAGACAGTATTCGTATTTGGAAGCGTCTATGCTTGCTTAGATAAAATCTAAATGTTATTCAGTAAATATGAAGATTTATTTTCGACAGGCCAATAATATTTTTTTACCGAGTTCAAAAGGTACGCATTACCATGGACACTCCTCGAAACTGTAAAGCATGAATGGATTTAAGAGGGCAAGGTATTTAGTTGCTTGGAGATTAGAAAGGGGTGACCTACTGTACGGGTAGCAAGAGATAAGTTCGATTATATGTATACATTATTTTAAAAAATTCAATTCATGTAATGAAAATATTGAAATTTTATAAGTAAATACTAACCTTCAAAGGTAAGTGTAAAATGAAAAATGAGTCAGCTGGTCAGTGACAGTCGGTAATAGTGATGGGATTTGAACTTTGTTACACCGTTTACATTGATGCTGGGTTGTGACATTTACTCGGCTTTCGGTGTGAAGGACTAATAACAGCGCGAAACAGCTTTAGAATTTAAGACGAAGATGCCAGCATAAGATTTGTAAGCAGATGAGTGCGACTTTATAAATTAATATAACTCCTGTCTATGAGACCACAAAACACTCATGATATGACACTATTTATACTTATGGGATGCAAGCAGCAAACTAAGTGGATAGAAATATATCGAAACATATATACATTTATGAGGTGCATAATAAGGCCTGATCATTAGACTGGTTAGAGAATTTGAAAACTGTATTGATTGCTATTAATTTAAAAATATTTCAGATGATTTAATGCACTGTTTATGTCAACATCGGCTTTGTTACGTATTCCCGGGGTGCTATGGTATCGCAGTTCTTGAAGTTTGCGATCTGAAAATACAGATACTGACCTTTATCATATTATATATGTGAATTTGTTGTTTTTTGCTTTCAGTTGAAAACATTTAATCTATACCTTAAATGAGATGATTGCTTGAAAAGATCGATACACAGACGCCATAGAGATTCCAGGTTGTAAAAACTGAGTGTATATCGATATGTAAACGATAGGTGGGGCTATACACAAAAAGTACCGAAAACCTCAAACAGCGCGATCCCGTAAAACCCACGATTTTATAGGAACCTACCATACATATTATTTTAATATCTGACCAACCCTAATATCATGGAATTCATTAAATTTAGAAAGGATGACTTAACGTACTGCAGTACGAAAAGCGTGATAAACTAAAACTAATATGAACCTGAATTATGACGTATCGAATGGATATTACTGTTTTCGATATAACTAAATTATTGAATTATACAAAGAAATATTGAAATTAATGTGCGGAATATTAACGGACAGAGTAATAAATAATATACTTTTGTGCATGTGTGAAACTGGGCACTGAACAATGCCCATAATAACTGTGCAGTTATGTTCTAATGGAAATGCAAACTTCAGTAAAGGTGGGTAAGGGATGGTACTCTGAAGAAATGGCTAAAAAGTATGGTAATAGTGATGTCCCATTTTTTTCAGTTACGTATCACGAACCATTTAGCACTGAGTGTGTGAATGAAGAATTAATAATAAAAAAACAATTCCATAACTTTTTGTATGCCGTATTTGGTGCACCGTACAGCAATACGGAGTCTGTATGTAGTGAAAATTTAGTGGCAAGGAAAAGTGGATTTTGAATAAAACTTGGAGAATTTGAACCGGAATGCTTTTCTGCACGCACTGTTTGTAAATACAGTGGATTCAGTCAGACCTGAACAGCCTTGCCAATAGTTCCTAACATAGTCTGCAGGCCTGTGTTGACCATGGGTAGCAGTTTATGAGGAAGAAAGCAATACGGGTCTTAATGTATTTTGGTGATAATAATATTGACAAAATTTTAGTCCCAAACATGGTGATCCCGAAATTCAAGTGTCTGGAATATTAATATTTTCTGCTCAAGTGTCTTTCTGTACATGCTGAATAATCTATTGTGCCACAGTTTTATTAACTTCATTAATGAAGGAATTTTGAGTTTCAATCTCTAACCTCTTTATTGGTATCCCAAATAAGTGAACTGTACAAAGATAAATCCTAATTTATAAGTCACACAAAAAGAACCACACAACTAACTAGTTATCAAACTACATGAAAATGTCACTAAATCACCAATAATATATACATAACTAATTGTACATAGAAGTAAAACTCTTTTTCTACACGTGGCCTATTCGACACACCGTACACTCCAATGAAGAAAAGCACATGGATATATATATATATATATATATATATATATATATATATATAGGTATATATATATATATATATATATATATATATATATATATATATATATATATATATATATATATATATATATATATGAATACATGCCATATTCACGGTCATTACGCATGTTGCGCTATACGTCGCTTTACCTTCAAGATTACTGACAATTGTGACATCCATCTTAAGTGAACTAAGTACCATCTTGTAAAGATTACATTTGCTACTACTTCTTACCTGATCAGTTTGCAACTGTATTAACATTTGTCGTTTTCGTAATTTAATTCATGTTCTTGTTTGGCGGGAAGTGCCTTCTCACACCCTAGCGTAAACGCATACCGGAACTAGAATATTTTTCACACATGCAATCAAATTCATTATACGTGCCATTTATACACACATATACGATTTATTTACAATAAGTAGCTGATGGCAAGTAACGTTCTTTATCTTTGGATACATATTAAGAATGAAAGACTGATAATATCCGATGATATAAACTTTGACGGATTAATGCTTATAGATGTACATGCAGTGAAAGATGCGATGAATAAAATTACAATGTAAAGCAGCAAAGAATTCATTTTATAGTGTGTATTTCAGGAATATTTTGCGATTTTATTTGCTGTTATCCTTACTGATTATAACTGTACTTTTAATATGGAAAGTTTGATGCCCATCAGGATTCAGGCACTGGTGTAATTTGACTGATAGTCAAGAGACTAGGTTGACTGGAAAGAGACCAATATGATATTGTCTATTTAGGTCATACAAAATACATTTTCCGCAAAACAGATTGCACTGTTACATTTAAATGACGTTTTTAAAGTTAGTAATAAATAATTTTAACTCAGCACGTACTATATGTGATATTTCACTACACAACACCCATCCACCCGTCACGCCAATTCATATCACAAATATCCCTCAACAGAACCAATAACTTGACATATAAGACAATCCACAAATGAGAACATAAAAAACCACAAGTGAGCAAATAATTTAACCCATAACTGAGCACATAGCATAACCCATAACGGGGCTAATAACTCAATACATAACTGAACCCATAATTCAACTGAACCAATAATTGAATCAGTAACTGAATCTAAACCTATGGTTTTGTCCAACGAATGTATTCTACCTACGAAATTTATTTCACGATACAATTAAAGTTAAATGAACAAATGGCGATAGCATAAGATCCAAACCTTGGAAAATGCTTCTCGTGCTGCTGACGAGTACTCATTAACTCGTAAAGTTCCTGTTGTAAGCAAGGCTTTCGCTCATCATTCTATTGGTAAAAAGGTATTTCAGCCTAATACGACTCCATCTAATACTCACTCTGGCACAACTTCTAAAAATCAAGCTTCTGATAAGCTTGATTCAAAATCCTTGTCCATTCCTATGTGTACCTATTACAAGAAAAATGGACACGTTATTTCTGATTGATTCAAATTGAAATATAAGCATCAGAATAAAGATAGACCTATCCCAAATGCTCTTATTTCTAAGAGATCAAGGTCACGGTCATGTTTTGAAAGCAATACATTTGTTGGGTCTAATAAACCTAAGTCTGATTGTATTATGGATAATTATGAACCATTCATATCGAAGCGTTCTATATCACTCTTGGGTGATTTGGAAAATCCTATCCCTATTAAAATTTTAACGGGTACAGGAGTTTCTCAGAGTCTTTTATTATCAGGTATTTTGCCTTTGTCTGAGAAGTCTTCTTCTAATGAGAGTGTTCTCATTCAGGGAGTAGAGTGCGGCTTTGTTCATATTCCTCTCCATTGTATAAATTTGTCATCAGACTTAGTTTCAGGACATGTGACAGTCGGTATAGTGTCTAATTTACCCCTTGATGGCATTCATTTGTTACTTGGCAACGACCTAGCTGGAGACAAGGTTGTGGCTAATCCACTTGTAACTGACAAGCCTTCTTTGGATCAGAAAGTCGATCCAATTGAAAACGAATTCACTGATTTATACCCAGCTTGTGCAGTTACCAGAGCTATGGCAAAGAAAGCTCTTGAGAATGATTCCGATAAGGAAAGTATTCTTTTAGCTGACACATGTATTGATCTCGCTTTTGATGTGCTCACTTTCACTCCTTCTTTGGATCAATCAAAAGGTATTGATGACAAGGATCCTCTTTGAACTACTCATTCTCTTTTTCCTAATCAGGGTGACAAACGACAATCACTTGTCGTCGAACAGGAAAAAGATCCTGAGATGTCCAGTTTGTTTCAAAGGGCCGTTAGTGAAACTGAAGCTACTGAAGTACCTGTCTGTTATTTCCTTAAAAATAGAATTCTTATGAGAAAATGGAGACCTCCCGAGATACCTGCTGCTGAAGAATGGTCCGAGATCTATCAAATTGCAGTTCTAAAATGTTACAGACAGGAAATACTTAGTTTGGCCCATGAAACTCCTCTGACTAGTCATTTAGGGATCAATAAAACTTATCACATGATCTTGACTTACTTTTATTGGCCAAAAATCAAAAGTGATGTTTGTAAATACTTGTCAAATGGTAGGAAAACCCAATCAGAAGATACCTTATGGCTCATCTGCAACCTATTCCTGCATTTGACGAACCATTTAGCAGAATAATGGTAGATTGTGTTGGTCCCTTACCTAGGACCAAGTCAGGCAACCCATATTTGTTGACCATTATGTGTGCTTCAACAACATTCCCAGAGGCAATTCCTTTGAGGAATATTAAAACTAAAACTATAGTAAAGGCTTTGATAAAGTATTTTTACTCAATTTGGCTTTCCCAAATCTATCTAATCTGCTCAAGCGTCAAAACATTTTATGTCTGGAATTTTTCAGCTACTCATTCTTGAATCTGGAACACAGCAATTCAAGTCAAAAGTGAAGTTATGGTTTCACAGAACTTTAATGAAGAGAACTTTTGAGTCTTGTAATAGAGTTCTTTCCCTCTTGCTCATTCTTCAAAATTTTCTTCAAATTAGGTATTACGGCCCTTATAAAGTTAAGAAGAAAATGAATGAGTTAAATTATAATAATAGTACTCTGATCTAAATATATTAATGAAGTACCAGTATATTGAGAGAGATAGCCAGATAAATCATGCAATTAATTTAGTTGTACCTGTCCCACAAACTGAGGATTTAAGTGAAGGAATTCAATCGGACTCTTGATTTTGGAGTGACAAATCTTCAGAATTTGCAAATTATGAATAATCTGGACCAGAAACTTTAACATTTGAAAGAACAAGAAAGGAATGAACTTAAACAGTTATTATTTGAATATCAGCACTTATTTCCAGCTGTTCCTACGAGGACAAACAAAATTTTTCATGACGTTGAATTTGTGAATTCCAAACCTGTGAAACAACACCCGTACAGGATGAACCCTCTCAAACAGGAATACTTGAAAAAGGAAATTCACTATTTGCTGGAAAATGATTTCATAGAGCCCAGTAAAAGTGGCTGGAGTTCACCATGTATACTTGTCCCGAAACCAGATGAAACTTTCCGTATGTGCACTGATTATTGGAAGGTGAACAGTGTGACAAAAACAGATTCATTTCCATTACCAAGAATTTATGATTGCATTGATAAAATTGGAAATGACAAGTATGTCACCAAATTTGACCTTCTGAAAAGATTTTGGCAAATTCCACTAACGGAATGGGCAAAGGAAATTTCGGCATTTGTGACTCCAGATAGACTTTATCAATACAAATTGATGCCGTTTGGGCTAAAGGGTTCGCCAAGTACTATTCAACGTTTGATGAATATGATTACCTCTGGTCTAGATAATTGTCATGCTTAGGTCAATGATGTCAGCAACTTTAACGACACCTGGAAAGAACATCTAGCAACAATTCGGACACTCTTTCATAGACTCTGATGCAAGTTTGACAATCAATTCATCCAAAAGTGAATTCTGCCGTGCTTGTGTAACTTTTCTAGGACATATTGTGGGACATGGACAAGTTAAACCTATAGACGCTAAGGTCAAAGCTATCTCTGAATTCTCTGTGCCTGTCAGTAAAAAGCAACTGATGCAATGTTTGGGTATGACTGGATACTATCGGAAAGTTTGTTCCAATTTTTCTAATATTGCTGAACCCCTGACAAATTTATTGAGCAAGAAAAACAAGTTTCTTTGGACTGAAAAATCTCAGGAGGCTTTTGACAAGTTAAAAGCAATGCTTAAAAGTGCACCGGTTCTTACAGCTTTAAATTTCAATTGGGGCTGGAGTAGTACTGATTCAAGAAGATAGAAATGGTGTTGATTATCCAGTGTGCTATTTCTCTAAAACATTGAATAAGCACCGAAAAAATTACTCAACAATCGAGAAGGAATGTTTGGCTTTAATATTGGCTTTACAACATTTTTAAGTTTACGTTAGTTCAGCTCCTTCTCCGATTGTTGTGTTTACTGATCGCAACCCACTTACTTTCATCAACAAGATGAAAAACAAACATCAAAGATTATTACGGTGGAGTTTGTTGTTATAGAAATATAACCTTGACATCCGGCACATCAAGGGAAAAGACAATTTGATAGCAGATGCACTTTCCCGTGTATATAAATCTTATTTCATGTACATTTTACATAATTCATAAGAATTCTTTTTATGTAATTGTTTTTACCTCATGAAAAATTAACATATGGCAAAAAGAAGGCTTTATCATATAAATCTTTCTTTTTCTTTATGGGGGGAGTGATACGTATATGTAATTAAATTACTTGTGCGTTAGCTTTATATTTTTCATTTTATTTTTATTTCATTACATGTTATTATAAATATAACTTTATTCACTAGATTTGATTTCTTTATCTTGACTTTTTGGATTAGATTCACAAACCGTAAGTCCTTTTTCATATTCTTACCTTGTTTTCTAGGGAAAATTAAATTATTTTCTTAAATTTTACAAAGC
>JAECUM010093422.1:0-119803 GCA_016617855.1 Megalonaias nervosa | reverse complement strand
ATATACTAATCCACTACAATAATGTTGTAATGAGTGAATATACTAATGCACTACAAAAATGTTCTAATTAGTAAATATACTAATCCATTACAGAAATGTTGTAATGAGTAAATATACTAATCCACTACAATAATGTTGTAAAGAGTAAATATACTAATCCACTACAATAATGTTGTAAAGAGTAAATATACTAATCCACTACAATAATGTTGTAATGAGTAAATATACTAATCCACTACAATAATGTTGTAATGAGTGAATATACTAATGCACTACAAAAATGTTGTAATTAGTAAATATACTAATCCATTACAGAAATGTTGTAATGAGTAAATATACTAATCCACTACAATAATGTTGTGAAGAGTAAATATACTAATCCACTACAATAATGTTGTAAAGAGTAAATATACTAATCCACTACAATAATGTTGTAAAGAGTAAATATACTAATCCACTACAATAATGTTGTAATGAGTAAATATACTAATCCACTACAATAATGTTGTAATGAGTGAATATACTAATGCACTACAAAAATGTTGTAATTAGTAAATATACTAATCCACTACATAAATGTTGTAATGAGTAAATATATCAATCCACCACAGAAATGTTGTAATGAGTAAATATACTAATCAAGTACAAAAATGTTGTAATGAGCATGGGCGCCTGCAGCATAGGTCAAGGGGGGGGTCACGTGACCCCCCCTGGAAATCATACTGCAAATATATATATAAATTCTGACAAGTTTAATCATGCAAATGAAGCTGAAAATATTCCACAAGATTCAGTTCAAAACGCTTAGTAAATATTAGCTTTAGCTTCAGTCTTCTTATTACTAACTCTCCAAGCCATGACTGACTGACCCCCCTGCAAAAAATCCTGCCACCCCCCCCCCTTTTACAAAAACTCCTATGGGTGCCCATAGTAATGAATAAATATACTAATCCACTACAAAAATGTTGTAATGAGTAAATAACTGGCATTTGAATTGTACACTTAGCAAAGCAAGCAAAAAAGTAGTGAAGGAAAAATAGTAATGTTTTCAGAGAGGGTTCATTGCTGTATAACAGTATTTGCTGAATACGGGATTAGAGATACACGACAAAATACAAAAAAACAAGCACAGTGACTCTCATTAGCTTGTTGAATTTTGTCTATTTTTTTTAATGATTTGGTTATAGTTTAATACCACAAGAATATGGCATGCTATAGAACTAAAGTTCCATTCCACAGTTTTGTCTTGAGCACAAGGTTGCATTTCAAACTGGAAAGTGAATTCTGACATTGGGCCTTTGAAGTACAATCCAGGAATATTTTTATCCTGGTGTGGATCAGTTTTAATTAATCATTCAGTTTGTACAAGGTGACGTGTATAAAATTCAGTGCATTTACCACAGGGATTGAAACTATGCTCCGAGTCGGTGCCGAATTTAGAAAATAAACTGCTTAATTAACTAGGCTGAAAAAATATGTGTGTTTCCTATTGCACTGGTTTTAAAATTAGGGTAGGCAGGTTTTTTGTATTTTTAACATATATATTTAATGTGATTTGTTTTGGTTTTTTTATTACAATCAGGAAAACAAGTGCAAGGGTCGGCAGTGAGAAACAGGGATGGTCGGCTGACTGTAAACACACATTTTTTGGCCTTAGTTAAAATGGAATTTCTTCAGAACAAATGCTAGATTTGAACTGGTCATATAGGAGCCATTAAAAAATGGATTCTGATTCACTCTGTTACATTTTTGTGCAGGTTGATGCCTGTCTATCCCAGATATATCACTCTATCAGCCAGACTGATAAAGAAATGGGGGGGGGGGGATTTAAAGAGATGTTTACAGGCCAAGTATTGGACAGTGGCATGATTAATTCTGAAGAAATGACCTGCATGTGAGGAAGTAAAATGTTGAAAACTGCAGAGAGCAACCTAACCAATCAAAACAGCCAATTGTAAAACAATTTGCTTGAAATTACATCTCCTAGTTCAGTTTGTGACAGCAGCTTTGTACATTGAAATGTCTACCTCATTTTAAGAATAATTTTGCATTTTTCTTTGGAAATATAAATCAAACATATTTAATTTGTATACTATTCATTAAAATGGATTTACCATAATGTGAAAGGAAACATTGAAAAGCTTACAGGACTTTACATACTTTTCATTTCAAAGTTGAAATTTATCATCAGTTTATTTCCAAATATCCCAATCGAGAAAATAATGATGCAGGCCCCAGTTTATTTACAAAATGTCCCAATCCAGAATAATGATGCAAGTTCCAGTTTATTTCTAAAATGTCCCGGTCCTGAATAATGAAGCAATCCAGTTTATTTCCAAAATGTCCCTGTCCAGAATAATGATGCAAGCCAGTTTATTTCAGAAAGTCCCAATCCAGAATAATGATCCAGGTCACAGATTATTTCAGAATCTCCCAATCCAGAATAATGATGCAAGTCTCAGATTATTTCAAAAAGTCCCAATCCAGAATAATGATGCAAGTCCCAGATTATTTCAGAAAGTCCCAATCCGGAATAATGATGCAAGTCCCATCCTGTCGAGTATAGAGGTCTTCAAATTTTTTTAAAAAATTTGAATATTTAGCTGGCATCAATTTTACTTAGCTGTCACAGACGCATTCAGAATTTGCTGTCTGAAGCAAACATGATGGAAAGATGCTATGTGGATATTATGAAACTGTTGTCTACACTTATTTCTCAACTAACCATTGTATTAAAGATAATCGGCAGTATTACATTTTGGCTGTGGATATATGGAAAATCAAGACATATCAGAGGTGAAAATTCCCAAAACTGAAAGATGATTTTGCTCACTAGGTGACATTAGAGTGATTTTTGTCACTCATAACAAAAGCTAAAACACTAAATTTAAGGATATGACCAAAAATCAAGTCGTTGCCTACAGATGACAGACCATCAGTTCCTATGCTACAGTTATTATTTTCTAAATATTTACTGGCCTTGTCAGAAAAATAATGATAAAATATGAAGTGGCTGACAACTGTTTTGGTCTACTGATGAATTTGGTCTGATAGATATTATGCATAATTTTCTACTGTTGTGCATGGATAATCAACCTTTAATGACCTCATTAAGAATCGCAATTTAGTTGTTAACCAAAGTCTCCTGTAAGTTGTTCAGTACTGTGCAAATAAGGGACTTGTGCGATTTGTTGTGCTCATCGGCAGTGCTGAATCTCGTAGTAATATCAGTTATTTTATACAGATTTAGTGTTCACAAAAATGAAACTGTGACAGCACTGCATTACTGTTTCATAAGAATTATAATTGTGACAATTTTTTCATAAGAATTACATTTGTGACAACATTTTTTTCATAAGAATTACAGTGGTGGCAAAACTGCAGAATTATTTCACAAGAATTACAGCTGCAACCACACTGCATAGCGGTTTCATAAGAATTAATGTGTGAACAGCATTGGAAAACTGTTTTAGAAGCGTTACAACTGTGACAAAGTTGGAAAGCTATTTTACACTCAGACTCAACTCTTGGAACAAGTTGGAGTAAATTGCATGTATGCAGTGTCATTATGTTTAACTTTGGCATTTATATTTAAGTTTAAGCTTATTTTATTGCAATAAATGTTGAGAAATGGGGTCAGGGTATATGCTTTTGAAACTCGGAATAAGCCCTTCCCCTACATTCAGTGAAAATGACGTAGATAGCAGCATGATGACTAAATAGCTAATAGTAATCTTTAATTCCTATCAGATTATGTCATCTTATGTTATTGACACTGGTCCCTTTTTATAAATAGGTTTTGCCTCATTAATCTCATTTTGAAAATCGATATTTCAGTCAAAGAAGTTAAAGCCAAATAAAATATCACAATTTGAAAGAAATAGCATTGTCATCTTTATAATTTATATCAGAAAAATTTTACTAGAAATGCAGATAACTTGGCGACATTTATAGTGTTTATCAGTTAGGCAAAGAAGAAAGATGGAAATTGATTGAGGATATTTCCTTATACATGTACGAGTTACTATACATGTAATAGTTACTATACATGTACTAGTTACTGTACACGTACTAGTTACAAAAGATAGTGATCTGGAGGTCTTGTTACAGTCATATAAAGCCTCTACCTCCGTGTCCATAATTTTGGGCAAATTTCTTACCAATGACTCCAGTTTTCATTATTGAAGGCATGGATTTTTAACAGGAATATTTTTATGGTTTTTAATTTTGAACAAATTTTCAAGTTGGCAAAGTTAAGAACTTATATAAAATGCTATGTTATCCACTTGTTTGGGAAAAACTTCTTTGTTTCTGTCCATTTTTAAATAGATGCTTTTGTTCATCTGAGTCAAAAAAGGTCCATCTACTTACAAATCTTTATTCCTTTGTATCATATATTTTTTTTGAGAAATAGAAGCCAAAATAATGATGCCAGTTCTTTGTCAAGGGGCCCTTTTTATTGCCAATTCTTGGTCAAGGGGGCCCTTTTTATTGCTGATTTTTGGTCAAGGGGGCCCTTTTTATTGCCAAAATTCATGGTCAAGGGGGCTCTTTTTATTGCCAATTCTTGGTCAGGGGGCCCTCTTTATTGCCAATTCTTGGTCAAGGGGGTCCTTTTGCCAAAATTCATGGTCAAGGGGGCCCTTTTTATTGCCAATTTTTGGTCAAGGGGGCCTTTTTTCTTGCCAGTTCTTGATTAAGGGAGTACTTTTTATAGCCATTTGTTGTTGTCCCACTTGTTCCTGTTACAACAGAGAGGGACAGAAAAGGGTACTAAAAGTAGAGACCAGTACAGCATGGCACTGGGGAAAAACCTCAGAATAGACTTTGTAAGCAGGAAAAAGTCTGAAAATGGGCATGATGGGAAATCAGAAGGGTATGGTACTGCACCTTACTTAAAATGCATTGTAGAAAAACTACATCTGTTGTTCAGATTTCAGGATGTTTGGATAATTATTATCTAAATTAGGCATAGAAATTAATAATGTTGTTTCTGGTTTTATGGTAAAACAAAATTGGGTTGGCTTGTAAGAATCTTTTTATTAAGCTCATTTTTTCTCTCTCCGTATACCTAAAAAGTGAATCATAGTTGCATAATGTATTTCCTTTGAGAAAAGACCTTGTCTTTAGTTTTCAACATAATAATGTTATTGGACATCTGCATGTATATGTACTCTATAATCACTTAAATAATGTGCATTTTTCTGATGTAATAGCCAACTGTAACATTTAAGACTAACTATAATACTGTTCTAAGGAACCTAATGAGAGTACTGTGTTATAAATGAGGTTGCCTCAGAGCTCTCTGTAAGCACTGTCAACACATCTGGATCCTCAAATACTAGTTTTGTACCATCAGTTCTCTCTGAAAACACTGTCAATACATCTGGATCCTCAAATACTAGTTTTGTACCATCAGTTCTCTCTGAAAGCACTGTCAACATATCTGGATCCTCAAATACTAGTTTTGTACCATGAGTTCTTTCTGAAAGCACTGTCAACACATCTGGATCCTCAATACTAATTTTGTACCATCAGTTCTCTCTGAAAGCACTGTCAACATATCTGGATCCTCAAATACTAGTTTTGTACCATGAGTTCTTTCTGAAAGCACTGTCAACACATCTGGATCCTCAAATACTAGTTTTGTACCATCAGTTCACTCTGTAAGCACTTCCAGCTGTCATGGAATTGTGTATACTTCATGTTTATGCATTATACCTGAACTAAACTGTCTTTGGGTTTAATGTCTGTCTGCAGCATTACTCAAGGGTGGATTATTTATCTCTAAATTGTTTAAAAACACTTGGTTTGCTTCACCCCATGCTGCATGAACAAAGTATTTGCAATAGTGAGAAGATTGATGGACATAAGCTCTCTGGCCATGGATTGCACAATATTGACTGTCAGGATCTAACCCTGTGCCTCATTTTTCTGAAACTGAAAAATTATGTGGATATAGTTTTGTTAACAGTTTTTAAGGAAAAAATCCCTTATTTGCTAAAAGGAAATTTTCATCAAAAGAAAGAAAAATATTTGCATAGAGAAAAAGGAATTTTTCTATTAAATATTGTAGAATTGAATATTTCAATGAGATATAATAATAGAAATAATTGTTCTCAATATCATTACAATGACATAAAGGATAGAATTAATTTTACTCAACAAAATTTAATAAAGCAAAGTATTTATTGATTTTGCTTGAATGCCCACTGACGGATTACCTCTCTCCTCACCTGGAGTCCCAGGTTCCTGATAAGGAAGGTTATTATTATCTGAAGACTCAAGGTCGTAGACTTCCAATGTTAAAATCTTACAGAAGGCTCTGATAACGTTATACTGAGATGTGTTAAGTATGAAAATCACAGTCATCCAAACAGTGGGATACAGGGCTAAACTCACATTGTTTTGAGGACCATAGAGTACTGAGGTCCTCGATTCCAAATGTTCAAGGCCTGTAGAAAACTCTGGTTGCATTACTCCAAAGACTGGTGATCCTGGACTATCTATGTTAAGGCCTAAACAGTAAGATATTCAGTATTTTATGCACATGAAAATTTTATATTTTTAGAGAATTTCAAGCATCAGTGAAATTTACACTTCAAAAGTGCTGATTCAGCAAAATGCCCCTGTTTGGATCCAGCATAACACCTTACAAGGGTCAGGTGTATGAGAAATTGAAGAAAGAATGCCAACAACAGAATCGCTTGTTCTATGACACAGAGTTCCCACCTGAGGACAGGTCACTTTTCTACACTTCAGGAAAACTTGCGGCAGTCGTATGGAAGAGGCCTAAGGTTTGTTGGTTTTCTAAAGGTTTGATGTTGTTGCAGAAATTTAAAAATTATGATGAAATTTAGTAGCCAGCCAGATTCCTGTAGATGAGAGCAGTGATAGCAATAAAGGATAACAATTGTAACGCTGCACCTACCTCTTCGCCAAACAATGCATTGTTCAGAGTACCTCAAGGTAAAGCACAAGACAGTATATGACTTAGTAAATGTTTGAGGATGTATATATTGCATATAAATTATAATTATTGGATTCATTAGGAATTAATTCCAGAATATTCTGGGATTACTTTGTAACATAACAATCACATCAATTTTCCGTTAATTTGAAAACCATCTGTTACATTTAACAAGTCTGTATTCCCATAAATCTTTGTAGCATTAAAACAAAAGATACGTATATGCTTCAGATAGAAAATTTGACTTTGCGTAAAAGTGGGTTCCAAAAAATTGAATCATCTTAAATGAGAGTTGGATGAAACTAATATTCAGGAGAACAGTTTTGATGTTTGTGACATGCCCAAGTATTTATATCTGTGGGCACAAAATGGCCTACATTTTATTCTTACTCAGGTAGAATTTATTTGTGCAGTGAATAGAGCTTAGTATTAACCCACCTGTGGGGTCAGGGCTTTAATATAGATCAGTATGCCCTCCTGATTTCATATCAGGCAAGTATTGGAGGCTCAGTGGTTATCCAGCAGAACTAATGGCTGAAAGGGTGTGTGTTTGGATTATGGCATTTGATCAGACAAACTTTGGTGTGTCCGTGTGCGAGATTATTACTCCAGCTGGCTTGACAATAAACTACTTGTGTTGGTGCACTATTCAACACAAAACTGCAGCGTAACAGTCTGTTGGTAGATGCTTGTAGAAGGTGGCATTGTATGAAACAAGAGCAGTTAGATAAAATAATCCATAAGATTTAGCTAGATACATTTTTTATGACTTTGAACAGATTATAAATCAAAATAAATTGGTCAAAGAAGTATTTGTGAGTAACTAGGAAAACTTTGACTCTTTATTGTATGGATTCAAATGTCATCTAAAACAAGTTACTTGTTTGTTTAAACAAAAAAAGTTCAATGAGAAATAAATGTGGTTTTCTCTGATTTTGAGAAGGAAAGTGTCAAAATTGTTCATGTAGATGTAGATCAGTGTCCAGAAAGGGGTCTCTGTAAGCACTTTTGAATTCTGCCCCTACCTCCATTATTTTTGAGAAAAACATTCCGTTCTTTAACCCACCAGTCAAATGTCCTTAGTTAATAAGTTTAGTTTGAGTTATCTTGAAAGAAATAAACTTTTATTGCCCAGTTCAAGACATCCTCTTGTTTCATCTTGAAAGTAATTTGTATCATAGAAGTATCTTCAACAGTAGTTTCACTTGGATGAAGGATCGATGTAATATAAGCATGAGATCTACTACAAAATGTTATTACTACTTCTTCTCATGAATGGATGGACTCATTAACATGGGGATTTTACTAAACAAATTCTTCTGATGTCTAGTTGGTCCTAATAGTGCCATTCAGACATTCAGTATGCCTGCCACAGTGACCACCTTGAAAATCTTATTAGAAATATTATTCCTGAATAAATGGTCATGTCAGCATGGATTTTTCACCAAAAGAAGACTTCTAATATCTTGTTGATCATAAATGAAAATAGTGCTGACCATACTGATAATATGACTGCCATAATGGCCATCTTGAAAATCTTATCACTTCTTCCTCAAGATGGCTGGCCATGATGGCATTGTTCTTTCACCTGAAGACTAGGCACTCATATCCAATATGGCCACAATGGCATCCATTTTGAAAGTCTTATCATTACTCATGCAAATTGGAAAGTGATATCACTATGGGGCTTCCACCAAAAGATTTCCTATAATGCCTTGTTGATCAACAAAAGAAGCTAATTGAAAAATCTTGTTATCATTGAAAAATATCAAAGATGGTTTCAAAAGATGGTTTCAACATTTGACAGTTAAGGAAGAAATTGTTTTATTTTGAATTCCTGGAAATTCTTTTCAACCAGTAGAGGGTCAGTCCCTTTGAATGATTCTTGTTAGTAAATTGTGTTTCACCGAGAATACTAACCCAATCAGAGTACTATCACATGCGAGCATTATATTACAGGTTTTGCTCAAGCTTAAACAGGTAAACTTTGTGGGTGCATGGGGAGTTAATCTGTAAGAGTTACTTCCCTTAATCTTTATGACCTATATGGAGAGACATTTTTCGTCTTTCAGAACGGGTTGGATTCAGAAGTAGTAGAGGTTATTTCCTAATGTTAATGTGATTGGTTGGAGAACGATAATTTACTAAATTTACTTTTGAACATTTTTGACCTAATTTACAAGAGCTCTGACACCGGATTTTCTTGCTTCCTAACTCGGCTTTCTGCATTATAACTCTAATAAAGAATGTTGAATTTCATCCAAATTTATTATGCTTATTGATTAAACCTTGAATGATTTAGATTCCAGCATTCCATATCATCATATTAAGAATTTGTGGCTTAGGAAAGCCCGTTTTTCTAATGTTGGTTTTCTAACACAAGTTACCCTATTTCAGTGCTTTGCCATGCAGATTCCATTGAGTGCCTCCCATTTGCAAGGCATCTATCACTGATAGTTCACAGGGGTCAAGCTAGACTTAAATTTTAGGGAGAAGTGACTTCTCCTTTTGGTCAGAACAGGGAGAAGTGGGAGCTAAACAGGGAGAAGTGAGACCAAAACAAGAAACACGATATATATAGAGAGAGAGAGAGAGAGCTGCATTATCTTATTTTAATGATGTGCTCTATTTCTCAGTATGCTTTTAACAGTTTTAAGCAATGCCTTATTTTCAAGTTGAAAAATATGTGTTATATGTTAGTATCAACATATTTTGTATGTGTATAAAAATTTTTATATTCATACCCATTCTATTCATACTTGTATATGTGTGTTTGAATTGAAGTAAATGCAGTGTGTTTTGGCCACATGACTTAAAAAGCACATCAGAAGCTATACATTGTAATTAATTTTCACTGATAGCAGTAACAAGAATAGAGTCTTGTAATTGCAAGTTTGTAAAAATGCTTAATAAACTACCACTTAATTATTTTATTTTCTGTAAGTTTTGTGTAAAATTGCAGTCAAAAAGATTTCTAACATTCTTTGAAACAGCCCCTAATACGTGTACATAAGAATAAATGCACAAGTGACTTCAAACCTTATTCTTCGTCCTGATTTCATTGTTCCCGATAAAACATTACTGTAACTATTCATAGACAACACATTGAAGCACTAAAGTCGATATGTAACTAAACTGGACCCTTTTTTCCTCCAACCGAAAATCCAAGAACTCGTATTGCACAGTGCGAGTGCATCTATTTTTAGAAGGAGGGCATTTCTTAATATAACTACTCACTTTCTTGCTTCGTTACAAAAATCCATTAATAGGACTGCATATTTATGGTTGTATTATTTGTCTACCTACTGGTAATAACGACATGCATTGGTTAAATATTATTTGCTTCATTACTATATATATTTTTCGTATTTTCACAGTTTAATGAAGTGGTATATCATATACGCAGCGATGTCCGCCATTACAAGTTCATTTACGGTTTCAAACTGATTTTATACAGAAAATACGCAAATACGGCCGTTAAAATCTCCATTTATTAAAAAAAAGAAATAAATTAGAAAACGCTCTTCACCGATCATATTTTTAAAAGCAAATTACTATTTGCATATTGATGTTTAAATTTCGAAACAGAATTTGGTATATTTTCATCATAGCAAAGTGTGCCCAACTTCATGAAATCAAGCAGTGATATCTTGCTCCGGAAAGGGTTAATGGTCAGTTAGCTATTAAAACTTGCATGTGAATGTGCAAGAATTTCTTTGTCGCTGTAAGCTGATTGGTATCAACACCACGTAAATACATTTGGCCTTGGGTTACAACAGTGCCAGAACTTACTGGCTACAGCGAGGGGGCATCTCAAAGTCATACTCAACAGTCATTTTACGTCCGAAAAATCAGAGGGCAAAGTCGTTTTCACTTTCCTAACAGAAGAAGGCAAAGTTTACACTTCTCAGGCGACTTTTTCGCCCACTTCGCCTGGTAGCATGACCCCTGAGTTCAAGTTTTGTTTTTTTTTTCTTTTCTAGAATGTAAACCATGTTAATATATTGTACATGAAATTCAAGAAAACTAATTTAATGATTTAATGTAGATTGTACTAAGTTCTAACATTTGCCACAACAATTAGAAATAAAATTTTGTAAAACTTTCCTGTCTAAACTAATTCATTATTCAACAGAGCAAAATCAATACCCTTATCAACAAAAATATTAATAGTTTTATTATCTCTGTCACTGAAACTAGCTATATTTTGTTTCTTTTTCTATATTCAGCAAATCTGCAGCAATCCTAAGCTGTTTGTGGAAGGAGCAAGCTCTGGTGATGTGACACAGGGTCGCCTTGGTAACTGCTGGTTTGTGGCTGCTTCTTCATGTCTGGCACAATACCAAGAGCTCTGGAACAGGGTAAATTAGACACCTGCATATAGACTTCACTATATGTATGTTTTAAACAGTCTATCTGACTACAGCCATATGGGATCTCATATTTTGTCTCCGAAGTATTTATTCCTCTCAAGCCATGTTTTTTTTTTTTTGTATTTTCAACAATAGGTATTTTTCTGTTTTGTTCTGTTGACTTTTGGCCTTGAAAAGTTAATCTATCTGTGTAAAAGGACATAGCTCAAATTTTAATCATCAGGTGAAATGTTTGTAAAGATTGCTTCCCTTGATGTAGTTTTACAGCTTCTGTCTAGTAGAATAATTTCAGTGGTAAATAGTCATTAAAGGTAATTGCTTATACATGTTCTATCGGAATGTTTTATAAATTATTTAATCGATTCTCAATGATCAGAAAAAGAATCATCATTATCAACATTGCATGATTCATTATTTGATATTCCATGATTCATGTTCATCCCTTTGATCCAGTTCAATGTACTGTTTGGGCCTATCCCTGCAGGATATGTGTATTCTCAATATTTTGATTCTTTAAATTTAATTCTATGCACCGCTTCACAAGCCACCCACTGACAAGCAAAAATCTTATATTAACATTTCTATTTCAAGACAGTTTTGCAAGTAATTTGATCAGTTTTTCCGAAATCAGCTCTTGGTCCCTGAATCGACAGATTGTCAAGTTTACTGCCTGTCTAGGTTATGTCGTTCTTGATTGGCTTCTCTTTCTTGCATAGTTATAAAATGAAATAAATGTAAAAAATCAATGGTTGCAGTTAGGTTAAAACAGGGTCAGTATATACATGTATGTAAGTCATTTATGGCAAGTGCAAAATAAATTAAGATATCCAGTAAAATACTGTGTATTACATTCATTATACAAATATAACAAATGATGGATACATAGAGGATATCTGAATTTTTTTAATAGATATAAGTAAATTAATGGATGAAGTTTCCATTTTATAAGTTAACTATTTCCTTATAAATCTCATTAAATTGAAAAAAACAGTATTTATATTTTTTGGCCAATATAGTTAACACTGTAGATGAGTAAGCTGTATTACTACACTGAATAAAAAGAAGTTCAGAAATTTTAAACAGTTTAGGACACTAACTTTTGACATCTTTTCTGCATTTAATGCTTCAAATTGTGTCCTCTGTTCAGTGAATAAGCTGGCTTCATAAATTGTTGTCTTTTATATTTTCATTATCACTATGATTGCAGAGATGTTTTTTTGGTGGGGGGAATGCCACTACTATGATGACGGAGTCTTGTTTGACTCACATTTGAAAAGAATGTGGATCTCTATTTGTGGCAGGAGTATCATCACAGTGCAGTTGGATCTGATTGACTTCAGAGTGCAGCATCACTAAACCACAGATTTTAATCATTGTGACTTTACCAGTTTGGGTTTTACATGTGAATACAGTGACCTGACTTTACCTGCTTGGGTTTTGCATGTGAATACAGTGACCTGACTTATCCTGTTTGGGTTTTACATGTGAATACAGTGACCTGACATTTACCTGCTTGGGTTTTACATGTGAATACAGTGACCTGACTTTACCTGCTTGGGTTGTGAATACTGTTACCTGACCTTACCAGTTTGGGTTTCACATGTGAATACAGTGACCTGACTTTACCTGCTTGGGTTGTGAATACTGTTACCTGACCTTACCAATTTGGGTTTTACATGTGAATACAGTGACCTGACTTTACCTGCTTGGGTTGTGAATACTGTTACCTGACCTTACCAGTTTGGGTTTTACATGTGAATACAGTGACCTGACCTTACCTGTTCAGGTTTTACATATAAATACTGTGACATGACTTTACATATTTGGGTTTTACATATGAATACAGTAACATGACTGTACCTATTTGGGTTTTACATATAAATGCTTTACCTGTTAGGGTTTTAGTGGTGAATACTATGACTTGTCTTTATATGCTAGTGTTTTTCCTTTGAATTCTGTGACATGACTTTACCTGTTAGGGTTTTACAGGTGAATACTGTGACCTGACTTTACTTATTTGGGTTTTACAGGTGAATACTGTGACCTGACTTTACTTATTTGGGTTTTACAGGTGAATACTGTGACTGACTTTACTTATTTGGGTTTTACAGGTGAATACTGTGACTGACTTTACTTACTTGGGTTTTACAGGTGAATACTGTGACTGACTTTACTTATTTGGGTTTTACAGGTGAATACTGTGACTGACTTTGGGTTTTACAGGTGAATACTCTGACCATTACAGACTTGCAGTGTGGTTCAGTAATAGACACTTCACCCAAATTTTGATTGTCATTTCAGTATGTGATCAACACCAATCCATTGTTCTCAGATGTAGTTATGAGTGTGATGAAAGCTGAATGTCATGCTTGGTATTCTGTTTAATCAAATGTTTTTGCCTTAAAACTTTAGTGTTTGTCATAGAGTGTATGAGGTGAGGGTGACACTGAATATTGAATAGAACCAAGTCAAGATATCTTCATTTAGTGACAGTGTGTTTGATTATTGCTTACAGTAATGTTCAGTGTTAGTATTTTATTTATGATTTATTTCCATTAAGAGCAGAGAGAGAGAGAGAGAGAGAGAGAGAGAGAGAGAGAAGAAGCAATTAAATACAGAAGACAGCTATATATATCATAAATGGGAGCAGAAAGTATATTTGGGCGATGTTGCCTTATTGTCAATATTTATGATAATGTTGTTGTTGTTTTGAGGTTTAACAATATTTCTCAGCACAGAATGGGCTATACATGGCAACTAGTATAACTGGTGGAGGAAGAACCCAGGAAAATGCCTGTGAGAACCACCAACCCACATGAAGCTTTTGGCCGCTTTCTCACATACCCACATTGGCTGAGCCCAAGACTCAAACCCATGTGGACAGAGCTGAGATGGCAGTGATCAGTAAAGGTGAGCACTTCAGATGACTTGACCACCCGGGGTCCCAATATGTATCCCAAAAGGGCAAAGAAAGCACTTACAAAGATGATATTGCCTCAGTGGCAATACATAAGTGGGAAAAGAAAGTAATTCCTATGGTGATATTGCCTCAGCTCATTATGTATCATAAATGGGAAAAGAAAGTAGTCCCAATGGTGATATTGCCTCAGCTCATTATGTATCATAAATGGGAAAAGAAGTTGTACCAGGGGTGATATTGCCTCAATGGCATTATGTATTATAAATGGGAAAGAAAGGAGTTCCAGGGGTGATATTAACTCAGTGATATTATGTATCATAAATGGGAAAAGAAAGGAGTTCCAGGGGTGATATTGCCTCGGTGGCATTATGTATCATCACATACAACCTATCATGTAAAGAATAAGGAGGTAAACAACTTCTAATCCATAGATAGCATAGGTGTTTCATTTCACCTCGGCATGACATTGTTCTAGAACTAGGTGGAATTATTGTGATTTGTCCAAACAGCATTTGGTTATCGCAACTACCATTCTTTTTGGGTCAGCTATTATTCTTGTTGCTTTTTTATTTCATATGTTTTTTATTGTCATCATTATTGCAGGTTATCCCAGATGCAGACTCCCAAGAATGGAATGAACACAAACCTGAAAACTATCAAGGAATATTTCACTTCCGATTTTGGAGATATGGGAAGTGGGTAGATGTTGTCATAGATGATCAACTGCCAACGCTTAATGATGAGTTAATATTCATCCATTCCAAGGCCAAAAATGAGTTTTGGAGTGCTCTTTTGGAGAAAGCTTATGCTAAGTAAATAATTCTATTTCTCGCAGGCTTACTGTGTCATATTAATATATCTATCTAATATTTTTCAGTAATGCTTCTAGGTTTCATGAGTATGGGATATCTTTGTGTATGTCATGAAACTATCACCCACTTATTTGCAGGTTTGGCCTTTTTATGTGAGGGTGTTGGCAAATCCTACAATCAATGCTTTTTTTTTCACATATGTAACACATGCACTAACAACCCAGTATTTTATATATGTAACACATAATAATAACCCTATTTTTGTATATTTGACATATGTAAAAACAGCCCTGTTTTTTATATAACACATGTAATAACCATTTGTTTTTATATATGTAGCACATGTAATAACAGCAGTTTTTCATATATGTAACACATCTAATAACAGCCCTGTTTTTTATATATGTAATACATATAATAACCTGTTTTTCATATCTGTAACGTATGTAATAACAACCCTATTTTTGTATATTTGACATGTAATAACAGCCCCATTTTTTATGTAACACATGTAATAACTGTGGTTTTTTTTGTGTATGTAACACATGTAATAAAAACCTTTTTTGTGACATATGTTCAGGGTTTGCACAGACTGAAAGTTTGTGAAATTTCAGGTGGCCATTTCATGTTCATGAAAGTTCATGAAAATGACTTTTTGTTGACAGGACTGTGAAAGTTTTTGAATTTGGTAGAAATGGGAGATCAGTTTATTTCTTCATCATATTTTATTTTCAGTCCATTTAAATAAATTTTATTTAAAATATTGGAGGTTTTTGTTTGGTATGAAGGTACCAACTGTTTGTTTATAAGTAGGTGAACAAAGGGAAGTAACTCGTGAACTAGACATATGTAGGATCGCACATACATGTCTGATTCATCTTCAAACTGCCTTTTTCTGCGAATAGTTTCTCACTGTCTTCAGAGATATTGTAATATTATTAGAAGTGCAAAATTGATCCATAGATATATAATTCAAAACTGTTAAATCTTTTGGACTTCTATCATCAGGCAATACCTGGAAGGTGCTTTTTTCAAGCCAAATTGCTTGGGAAGTCATTAACTTAAGATTGTGGTTAAAAAAGATTAGAGTGGAAATGAGCACAAAGCATTTTGCTCAGTTCATAAGAAAAGCTTCAAAGTAGCAGTGGAGAGAGCAAGCTGCCTCCAGTCATGGAAAAGATAAAAACCTCAAAGATTTACTGAAATAGTCACAACCAGCAGAGCTATTTCAACCCAGAGAATAGTACTTCATCTGTTGTGACAGCTTCATCAGAAAGACAGTTAAGCAGCCAAATGTCAGCCACCATGGAAGTACATATGCAAAAATGAAGTTATACAAGCCAGAATCATATGGACTTTAAACATTGTGAATAATCATTACAGTTTCAAATCATGCATGAAAATAAGAGCATAAAGTTTTGCTTGATGTTCCCAGATAGACATATAGCTCCACAGTATTCCTGTTGGGAAAGAAAGCCTGCAGCAATACTAGAGTTACATGGACAACAAGAGGAAAGAAGCAGAAAGCAGCATTAAGGCATAGATGAGAAAGGCAGTGGATGAAGATCTTGTAAATCTAAGGAATAAAAGGAGCAGGTTTCATAGTGAAATAACTAAACTGAAGACCTCTGCAGACAAATTTGCACTAGAGGCAGAAGAAAAAAGGAAAGAATTAAAGACACAAGTCCTAGTAATAAAAAGTACTGAATAAAACTCCGTTCAAGTCCTGAAGAGATCCAAAATGGAAGGCGATGACATGTCTGTTTTGGCCTGTAAAGTGCTGATGTGTCAGCAGTCTCTTGTTGAATCACACAAATATTATTCCAGGTTTGAATTCAGTGTAATTTCCAATGAATGTCTTGATTCAAGAATTTTTTTCAGAGCACTTTTGTATTTCCAGAGAAAATAATCACTCGAATTCAATAATTTGAAGAAAATACAATTCAGCCCAAACTGGTCACAACATAATACAACTTAAAAGTGCTAGATGTTAAAGCATGACTAGTAAAATCCTCACAGTCACAAGATAATATAGTTCTCTGCTTGACCTTAGGTCACAGCATTTTCTAAAAACAACCATTACCAAATGGAAAATAACCTTCTAGAATGATCTAATGAGCCTTGTTTATTTACAACACAATTCACTTAGGAATCTCCAAAACCCTGACCCTGATCAACGTACTTACTCCTTCTTTGTTTACATGAATAATAATCCTGATAATAAGCTCATACACATAGAGAATAATGAAGCTATTATTAGTTGTTTACAGAAATGAAATAAAAAAAATTAAAACTAACAGACAAACAATTAAATTAAATATACATAACAAAAGCTAAAGGGAAGAAAGAGGCCATGAACACATTGGAACATGATAGTGCAAATAAAGACAACAAACTGTCAGACAATTGTGGCTAGTTATTTCATTGTTGTTCGTATGACTGCCATAGGACCTTATAGTTTAGAGAGTTTATAAATCTGTTTAACAAGGATCATATTCTTTCTATACCTGTATGACTTGATGGGGAAAATAGTGTGAGACACTCAAACAGTGATTATGACATTTAAATAAATTTTTCTTATGACTGTTAAGATACCCGGAAGCAACTTTCACATGGATTACACCTAGTATACTGATTGCTGTGCTTCCTGATGACATGTAATGTACATAAGTCATACAATTTGCTTGTCTGTAGATCATGAATTTTGTAAAAGTTGTCAGTGGAAGTTCATGAAAATTTCATGAATTTTGTTTCTCAGAGTCTTTATGAACCCGGCAAGTAAAAACATGTAATAACAACCCCATTTTTTATATATCTTACGCATGTAGTAACACCTCATGACATCATAAATGATCTCATAACATTGTGTAATAGAAAGTCATGAAAGCCAAGGCATCTGAGTTTGCTTCAGTACACAATTCTGCTATTAAATCCAATAAAATGAGTATTTTTCGTCATGCTCTAAATTTAATCTTACATTTTTGTTTATTTTAAATAAAATGAATGAATTAACTTTTTCATAATTCAGTCGTTTTCAAGGTATATGAAAGATATAAACTTAGCATGGCTTGTGAGAGATAGTAACTCAGCAAGGTATGCAAAAAATAGAAATTTGACAAGGCAGGCCAAAGAAACTCAGCAAGGCTTATGAAAGATGGAAACTTGGCAAGGCATATGAATTATAGAAACTTGGTAAGGCAGGTGAAAAATAGAAACTAAGCAAGGCAGGTGAAAGATAGATACTCTGCAAAACTTGTGAAAGACAGAAACTCAGAAAGGCATGTCACTTTTTCTCAGTGTGCACAGGCAGTGCAGTTCTTTGGGAAAAGCCAGGAGACATTTGGTCACTTAAAACTCATTATTTGTTGATAGTATGCTAGTTATTATAGCAGAACAGATCCTCCTGACAGGTCAAGGCCAGTAATGCACTGAATAGGATTAAGTGACATGTTGTACATGTAATGATTTAGAGTAATTCTGAGTGGCTGGTGTAATTTTGGAGGTAAGTAATGCACATTAACAGTGCAAACAAAACATAGCCAGACTATTAATACTATTTCAGGCACTCTCAGATTTAAAAGATTTTAAATGGGTGTTTCATGTAAAATTTGTAAAACAAGTTGAATAATTTTCAACCATCTCAAGACATGGCAAGTAAATGATGGAACTGATTTGGTTTGATGTGTTATGGCACATTAAGAAAAGTATGTCATTCAGTTAAGTACTCATGGACACACAGCATTAGTCAACCTAAGCTGGCGCAGTGGTAGGATTTGAACCTGCACCCTTTTGATCTTGAGTCTGGCATGCTAATCATTCAGTCCCCTTGGCTGTTGTCTGCATTGGTTGCCTCTTGTGACATGCACATCAAGCCTATTCTAAATCTGAATCCTGCCGAGGGTAGTTCATGAAAGTCGTATTGAAAGTGTCATATAAATTCTGTATAGTTTTCTTTATGCATTGTGTATTTGTTAGAAACATATACAAATCAGATAGATGGGCATGTGGCGTTAATTAGAAGTGAATATTCAGAAATAAAATTTGCAACAGTGGTTGGGCTATTTTTACATCAAAAGTGAATTACAAGTTAGTTGAAATATTGTTGTGAAATATTTCTTTTGTATTTCAGCTATCACAGATTTTCACTTGGATATAGGACACAGTTGAGCATTATATGTGTGGCTGAAGTTATGCATTTACGTTTGAAAGTCTTAATTTTGTCAGATTTGAAATTTTAGTAAAAAAATATTGTTTCATCAGTTTATGCTATATGTTTTGTCAGTTTGTGCTTCTATTGCACATCACTGACCTTGTTGTGATTCTTTTCTATTCAGGTTGTTTGGTTGTTATGAGGCTCTGGATGGTGGAGATCTTGGTGAGGCTCTGGAGGACTTTACAGGAGGGGTGTCAGAACAGATTGATGTGGTGAAACAGGGCCTGAGGGACAATACTGATTCCAGGGCGAATTTCTTTGTCAAAATGCAAAAGGAGATGGATAGAAAGTCTTTAATGGCAGCATCAATTCCGGTATACATCGTATCAGACATTTGTCCTCATAATCTTTCATGTGGTCATGTTTGTTCTTTGTTTTCCTCATTTTTGATGCCTTATTATTTTTTATTAGCTCACAGGTCATATGATGTCAAGTTGGTTTTCAATGAACATGGTGCCAGTCTGATATCCCATAGGGCTGTCACACTGCAGCCATCTTGAAATCTAGTTATCGCTATCCCTTCTGAATGATTTGTTGTATCAACATTAGGTTTTCACTGAAAGACATTATGGTGTCTCCTTGGCCCTAAATGAAAATGGTACTGATTTGTCATCCATTATGGCCATACAGCAACCATCTTGAAATTTTTGGAATCACTACTGAATGGAAAGTCATATCAACATGGATTTTCACCAATAGACTTCTGATGCTGACTAGTTGGTCCTAATGAAAATGGTGCTGATTTGGGGTCTAATATAGCTGCCAAGTTTGAAAATATTGTTATCATTACATCTTCTTTTGAATGGTCATGTCATCTTGGAGTTTTCACTGAAAGATTTCTTATAATATTTTGTTGATCGTAAATTTAAATGAGCTCATCTGACATCCAGTATTTACCCATGTTGAAAATGTTTTCACTACATCTTAAGGGAAGCTCATTTTGATATGGGGTTTTTCATGGGAGGAGTTCTTATGGTGTCTGCTTGGTCCTGAATGAAAATGACTAAACCCCAACATGGTCATCATGGTGGCTACCATGAAAGTATTCTTATCTCTTTCTCCCGGTCATTTGTCTAATTTGGCTGCAATGACAGCTGTCATGAAAATTCTCCTGTCACTACTCATCTTGAATGGATGATCATTATGACATTTGCTTTCATCAGAAAACTTAAAGATGTCTACTTTGTCCTCATTGAGAATGATGCTTATCTGACATCCAGTGTGTCTACCACAGCAGCTAGTTTGAAAGTCATGTTATTACTGAAGACTAATTGATAGGGTTTCACCACTGAGCAGTTCAATGGTTTCAACACTAAGCAGTTAAATGGAAGAAATGGTCTTTTCTCCTGCAAATACATTATCTGAACACATTACAATTACATTAGGATAACATTCTTTGCTACCTCTGAAACCAGCCCTACTGGAAAGATGGAAAAAGAAAAAAAACTTCTTTATGTCTTTATTATATATATATATATATATATATATATATATATATTGACAAATGGAAGCAACTCTCACAGGTTAACTCCCTTTGCTGCCTGCTAGAGGGCTACCAGTATATCTGGTTTAAACCAGTTTTTCACTTTCGCTGTACATGCTAGGATATCCTGTAGACAATCCAATTCTTCAAATTATATATGTTAAATTTAATCATTCACTTTTATTTTTCAGTATTACAGTAAGTAAAAATGTTTTATAAGGTGCATATAACATTTTTGTAAAATCTGGTGAATTTATTGATAATTTTTAAAAATTATCATATTGTTTGTTTTTGTCATATTTGACATCTAATGTCAAGACATATTTTCACCAGTGGAATTTCCTGGGTGCTGTCTTTAAGCATCTAGTATATAACTCATTTTATAACATGGTGGGCATTTATTTCAGTTATATAATTGTTGTATGCACTTGTTTGTTTATTCTCTTTCATTAAAGAAATGACAACATGGTGCAATATATACAAGAGATTCAGAGCTGTAGGGAACAGTCACGTAATGTGCTTGCTCTGAATCAGTTGTTCCTTTTCACACACACTTGTAAAGTGTGTTCTCTGTGGATAGAGAATACATGGGTCTAATATGCTTAGTAAAAAAAAGCTCAAGGGCTACAAAAAAAAGCAATATCAATCTCTTCTCAGCATGAGGTACTGAGCCTATGTCCCACTTCAGAATCTTTCATAAGTCTCATGGGGAATGCTGAGATACCCTCTTCACCCCCCCCACAAAGAGCTGAGATACCCTCTTCACCCCCCACAAAGATTCAGGACACAACACAAGATATTAATACAGTTGGAATGAGTGAAGATTCCAACCAAGAGTTGGAATCATGTTAAATAAGTTTTATCATCAACAGTGTCGATGATGGAACAGAAAATTTTTCAGAATCCCATTGGGGGTAAGCCTTTAAGTCAGATATCACCCTGAGGCCTAAGACTGGATTGTCATGCCTATCTCTACCCATAAAGGCATGAATATACAATACCTTGTACTCTCCCATAAAGGCATGATTGTACAATACCTCATACTCTCTCCCATAAAGGCATGAACATACAATACACTGTACTCTATCCCATTGAGACATGGATATACAATACCTCATACTCTGTCCCATAAAGGCATGAATGTACAATACCTTGTACTCTGTCCCATAAAGGCATGAATATACAATAGATTGTACTCTATCCCGTTGAGACATGGATATACAATACCTCATACTCTGTCCCATAATGGTATGAAATACAATACCTCATACTCTGTCCCATAAAGGCATGAATATACAATACCTTGTACTCTATCCCATTGAGACATGGATATACAATACCTCATACTCTGTCCCATAAAGGCATGAATGTACAATACCTTGTACTCTGTCCCATAAAGGTATGAATGTACAATACCTTGTACTCTGCCCCATTGAGACATGGATGTACGATACCTCATACTCTGTCCCATAAAGGCGTGAATATACAATACCTCATACTCTGTCCCACAAAGGCATGCATGTACAATACCTCGTACTCTCTCCCATAAAGGCATGAATGTACAATACCTCGTACTCTCTCCCATAAAGGCATGAATGTACAATACCTCGTACTCTCTCCCATAAAGGCATGAATGTACAATACCTCATACTCACTCCCATAAAGACATGAATGTACAATAGCTCGTACTCTCCCATAAAGGCATGAATGTACAATACATTGTACTCTGTCCCATAAAGACATGAATATAGAATACCTCGTACTCTCTCCCATAAAGGCATGAACATACAATACCATGTACACTCTCCCATAAAGGCATGAATATACGATACCTTGTACTCTCTCCCATAAAGACATGAACATACGATACCATGTACTCTCTTCCATAAAGGCATGAATCTATGATACCTTGTACTCTCTCCCATAAAGGCATGAATGTAAGATACCTTGTACTCTTTCCCATAAAGGCATGAAAATACAATACCTTGTACACTCCCATAAAGGCATGGATGTGCAATACCTTGTACACTCCCATAAAGGCATGAATGTACAATACATTGTACTGTCCCATAAAGGCATGAATGTACAATACCTTGTACACTCCCATAAAGGCATGAATATACAATACCTTGTACACACCCATAAAGGCATGAACATATGATACCAAGTACTCTCTCCCATAAAGGCATGAATATACAATACCTTGTCCACTCCCATAAAGGCATGGATATACAATACCTTGTACTCTATCCCATAAATGCATGAATATACAATACCTTGTACTCGCCCCCATAAAGGCATGAATATACAATACCTTGTCCACTCCCATAAAGGCATGAATATACAATACCTTGTACTCTCCCATAAAGGCATCAGTATTCAGTACCTTGTACACTCCCATAAAGACATGAATTTACAATACCTTGTACTCTCCCATAAAGGCATGAATATGCAATGCCTTGTACTTTGTCCATGCATGACAATGTTCTTGTCTGATGGAAAGGTATATTATTTATTTGTATGGCTGTCGGGACTGAATGAACCAGAATTTGACTTGTACAGATGGATGGACACCGAGCTGGCTGTGCCATCCAAAAATCATGGCATTTATCATCTGCTATACAAACATTCAGTATACTACTACAGTGGTCACAATTCGCTTGTCTTGAACTAGTGATGGCAGGTCATTTATTCCGACACCTATTGTATACTGCACAGTAAAACTGATCAGTCGGACCAAACACAGTTAAAATTACAGGGATTTTAATAATAGATCTGTCTATCTTGTTAGGTATACAGCTTCATCTCTCCACAATTACAGAGATCTTGATGATAAATTTGTCCATCTTAACAAAATTACAATAACATAGATCTTAGTGTTTGTCTCACCTGGTATGAAATTTCCCAAGATTCACAAACCTTTGACAACTTATACTTAAATTGGAAACATTTATAAGATTTCATGTTATGTATTTTTTTTTTTTTGACCACATGTATTTTTTTATTAATAGTAAAAAGAAAGCTTTATTGCATAAATCTGAACCAGTCTAGGGGGCACCCTTACAGGTGAAGTAAGAAACCAATACCTCCAAGCCTTCTGTCTCCCACAAGAGACTTAACACCCCCACCACTTGCCCCGACTCTGTGATTCCAGTCACAATGGATCAGTCTATTGCTGCATAACAAATGGGTGATTTAAGTACTTACATTTAAGAGGGGCTTGGGATTTTGTTTGTCCCACTCCCTCCTCTTTCTTCCTCTCCCATTCTAACATGTGCTGTCAAATTGAGAAGATAAGATTCTTGAGCAGGAGATACAGCTGCCATTGACAAATGGGCGGTGGAGATTGTAGATGACCACAGTCTTTGGGGTCTGCTCATACTTGTTCTGTACCAAAAAGGCCAATGGCAAGTTTAGGTTGATCATAGACTTCAGTTGCCTCAATGAATTCATGTTTCTGCCCAGATTCAAGATCAGAGCAAGTATGGCATTAGTCTTGACCACACAGATGCCTACCTTCATGCCCCTGCTCACCCAGCTTGGCGAATGTTTCTTAGGTTTGCTTACTGTGAAAAGTTTACCAATTTCGACTTCTCTATTCATCTAAATATCAACTCCTAGATCTTCACCATTGCATTATTGCCATGTTTCTGTCCACTTCCTCTTTAGCAATAGCAACATATCTAGATGATCTCCAAAAACATATGGTTAAGTAGTATTCTCCTCATAAGCAGAAGTAACCTCTTGCCTCTTTTGAATCATCGCAGTTTTCTTGTGAATTAATGATAAACCTGATCTTCAATTATTCCAGTCCATGTGGGTATGGAGGTTATACCCAATCTCAGTCACATACCACATACATCTCTCTCATATCAGCGTCATACAGATTGTTGAACTCACACATTCATTTCCAACAGGACAATAATTTCTGTGAGAACATTCTTGCAACTCCTGGGGTTATTCAGTGCAACATCAAAATTGATCTCACTGTGCTACCTCTATATGAATCCATTACAAATGACTTTGCTGGCTTAATGATGCTCTTTTCAGTCCACTCATTCAAAACGTCACTATTACTAGCAAGGTACAGTAGATAATTCCTGTGACAGTGGCACAACCATGGTTGGCTCATGAATGGAATTCCTCTGGATAAGCTCCATCTGCAGATGTAATCTACACATGCCTGTAACATATGCGTGGGGAGCCCACTTGTTGCTGGACTTAGAATGTAGTCAGCAGCAAATGGGGATTTGGGAAACTGCTTCTTCACATCAGCTCCATATGGAAGCTATCATAAATGCCTTTCATTTCTAGAATGACAGATTCTGCAAGAAGTCAGTCCTGATTATGTCTGACAACTCCGTAGTGGTGAATTACCTCCTCAAACGGGGCACCAAATTGCCTGATCTTTTTGATTGGCGTTTTCTTCATCAGTGCTACCAACTTTAGATCAACATACTAATCAGACACATTCCCAGCAGACTCGGTGTCCTGGCTGATGTTTCCTCCAGAAGGGGTCAGATTATCCACATGGATTGGTCCCTTCGTTGATTGGATTGGGTGGGCATTGTTGATCAACCTTTTGCAACAAGGTGGAACCACAAATTGGCCATCTTTGTTTTACAGGTTCAAGGCCCTAAAGCTTTGGTCATGGATGCACTGTCAATTATTTGGGAGGGGTTATGGGTATTTGTGTCACTGTCTTTAGAACCAAACATAATACAGAAAATAAGAGGTCAGAATTCCAAGATAATTCAGATAGCCTCGTTCCGATGGGACAAGTCCTGGGTCAGTGATCTACTCGATCTAGCAATAGACCTACCCAGGAATGTTATGACCTAACTGAATCTCTCCTAAAACCCAGGGTTGCAAGTGTTATACCTCTTTAGATCATTGTCTCCAGGCTCTTACAAGAGAAAGAATTCAGACCTTTGGTTGTGGCAAAAATCTCAAGAGCAAGAAGACTCTCCACTCTGAATGCTTTCCACTCTGCTTATTAGGGAAAAAGGAGAATATTTTCAGGGACTTTTGTTGAGTCAGTAACGTAGTCCCGTTGAGTTTCCTCAGTCCCTCGACTAGTTGAATTTTTTCTCTGGGTCTACAAAGAGAAAAAGTGGGCACCTGTTACCATCAATGGCTACCGCTCCATGATATCTGACACATTCAGGCATCATGGCAGAAAAGATATGTCATGATAATGACCTATCATACCTACTTGTCAATTTTAATTTTGATTTGAATAGGTCAAAATCACTTGCCTTGTTTCAAACTGGAATCTGTCTTGGATCGTATCATGGCTCAGTTCAGAAAAGTTCAAGCCAATAGTCCAGAACATGCAGAAATTGACATCCTGTTGACCTTATTCCTGATAGGTTTAGCTCCAGCATGCAGTTTGTCATCCTGTTAACCTTATTCTTGATAGGTTTAGCTCCAGCATGCAGTTTGTCATCCTGTTAACCTTATTCCTGATAGGTTTAGCTCCAGCATGCAGTTTGTCATCCTGTTGACCTTATTCCTGATAGGTTTAGCTTCAGCATGCAGTTTGTCATCCTGTTAACCTTATTCCTGATAGGTTTAGCTCCAGCATGCAGTTTGTCATCCTGTTAACCTTATTCCTGATTGGTTTAGCTTCAGCATGCAGTTTGAGAGGCATTCCTTTTCAGTCAACCCAGACTATCTTCATTTCAAATCAGATTGTTTGGTGATTCTCATGACTCAACCAGGCGTAGTAGCTAAGAACCGTTACCATCAGGGGTAGTCAAAAGCCCTCATACACTCCCTCTCATCTGTAGATAAGTGAAGAGCAGTGACCATGCAAGATCCTGATTGTGCCCTCAAGCACACAGAGACAAATCATGGCATGCACAAATTTATTTTTGTCCCTGTGAAGGTGATAAAGCAGGAAGCCACCTTCTATGCCATATCTTTGTGGCGTAAGTGGGATATATGCTCGGCATACTTTGATATCTCAATAAATACAAGTCATCCCATTAGAATTTCAACTCATGAAATAAGTGTGATCTTTGCAAGTCCCACATTCAAATACAGCGCTGGTTATCATTCACATAGGGAATCATAATCTGTCTTCCCTAGAAGGATACCTGAGGTAACAGTAGGATGCTCAGCATTCCCTCTTCCTATTACCTATTCTCCTAACGTTAATGTGATCTGGGAATATATTTGAATAAAGCAAATTTTTAAGCGAATTATGTTTCTCCAATAATACTTACCTAATCACATTACTTAAAGACCCTCCAAACTACCCCACCATGCTGTCATCTGTGTTAGTCTATTGCTCAGCCTCAAAGTTAGTGACACCTGGTGGTGACAGAGGAAGGTAATGGGCTCGAGTTATTGCCCTTTATATGTGTGTGTGTGTGTATATATATATATATATATATATATATATATATATATATATATATATTTATGATAGACTGAAATGAAGCATTTTTGTCTGTTTATTAGGGCTGGATTTGGATAAGTATTATCAGAGAAACACAGTTTACTTAAAAATTTGCTTTTTCAGGTTAATCAGTAAAGGAAAATGTAGCAGTGTGGATATGAATTCTTATGTCATTCTTTTTTGGAGAGTATGTAAATATATCTTCATACTATTTTTGTTAGAGAAAAACCCACTGTATACATAGGAATGTCAGGAAGCATCTCAAAATAACCTGCTCACTGACTCTCACTCTTCACAAACACCCTTATGGGAAAACTTCACGCTTACACCAGCCTGGGAGTTGCCATAAAGTTAAATAAATATGTGAAAGAAACTTGAAAAAAATGTATATAATTATTGTTAGTAAAACACCTGTTGTTGTTGTTGTAGGGTTTAATGCCATTTTCAGCACAAGATAGGCTATACATTGTGGCAAGTATCATTGGTGGAGGAAGAACCCAGGAAGACCCTGGAAAGAACCACCGACCCACGAGAAGCTACTGGCATGCTTTCTCACATACCCACATTGGCCAAACCTGAAACTCGAACCCATGCAGACAGGTGAGATGGCAGTGATCTGTAACGGTGAGCACTTTAGACCACTCGGCCACAGTAAAACACCTGTAATCAGACACCAAAGTCTTATGTAAAAACTTAAGAAAAATTGAATGAGTATTTTTGGTGAAATAATGCCCAGATGATTTTCACTACATTTTCTATTAAATGTATTCAGCACCCCAGTCTTTCTGCATTGTCTCACAAATATTCTTAATAAATTCTTCTCTTGTCTAATTTAACAGGCTGAGACAAGGGATGAGATGGAAGCACCAGCACCATTGGGGCTTGTGAAGGGACATGCTTATGGTATTACAGCAGTGAAGAACATTGCCTTGCAAGGGTCAGGGCTATTTGGCCTTTTCAACAGGGAGAAAATCTCCATGGTCAGACTCAGAAACCCCTGGGGCCAAGGGGAATGGAAAGGACCATTCAGTGATGGGTAATAGAAACAAAATAAAGTAGAGATACCATAAGAAAACACAGTAGGTCAAATCATTATTAATGGTCTGTACAGAATACTGTGTGTTCTCTGTCTCTTTCTCTGTATTTGTTTAGCATTTTCCACTCTCCTGATATGTAGCTAAAACCAGGAGAAGACAATTCTGCAAAATCATAGACTGATCATTTCTGACAAAACTATTTGTTCACCAGTCAATGTATTCTTGAACCTGGTTTATTGACCTAGATATTGTTATTTATCTAGATATTGTTTTAAAAAAAGCAGAGATGTATAGCACTCTTGCTCAAGAGCAGGTTTGGAAGTTACAAATTTTCATAGCTGCCATTGGGACCTGAATATGGGTGTAGGTTTTTCTTGTTCAAAATCCATTTTTTTTTTATAACGAAATTAAAAATTTCCTTGCAGTTTTTGGTTTAGAACGGGCACCCAGTTCCACTCTTTGACTAAAGGTACTGCAGGTATATAGGGATCATGAATTCCAAAGCATGATTGGTTCATTTGAAATCGAGGCTAACATGCCAGTATTTAACCACCATATAAAAAATATTGGCATATGTTGGGGTTACTTTGGTTCCCATGGCAGTTCTGCCAATTTGCAGATAATGAGAGCCATTGAAGGTAAAATTATTGCAGGGTAATACCAGTTTTAATAAAGATGAGTTGCTCTGATTGGAGAGATGATACTATGGATTTTTTATACAGTAGCTAGAGTTCTGGCTATTGAAGTGAAACCTTCATGGTTAATGTATGTTAGTGTAGAAAGAAGAGAAATCCATGGTGACTATAAAGTAAATTGTGGAATAGCTTGATTGTTATTTATAAATTTATAAATCCATAATGTCCTTGATGTGCAAAGGCATTATGTTGACAAACGGTTTAATGTGTTCATCTATTAGACTACTGATTTTTTTTCAGTTGGTGAATTGTTTCCACTAATAATTTGTCTCACATGAATTTTTCCTGAAATAAAGCTTTTATGTTTTTTTGGAAGAAGATAGAATCTCAGAGTATGGATTTTGTTATTGATAAGGTTGAGAAAAAGCATGTCTAATTCCCCTTTGTCATGAATTTATAGTACAAGGGTGTTTTTGGTGTGTTTTAGTTTCTTTTGTCATGAATTTGTAGTACAAGGTTTTTTTTGGTGTGTTTCAGTTTCCTTACTTTGGTATAATAATATCTCATCATTTAATTGTTGATGTAATCATCAGTGTTCATGATTACAATAGCAGCACCTTTTTGGGTTTTTATTAATGACAGTACTTTTATTATTGCATAAGGGTCTGGTTTTCATTTGTTGTCATATTCAGGTGATATATCATGTTTTGTTTAAAGTTAGCTTTGATAATTTTTCCAATTTACAGGAAACTTCAATATATTGAGTGTAGTTGGGTGGTATCTATGTGCTTTTTTTGTCTGAATTGATGGATAATTTCATGTTCAAAAGAGTTAATCTAATCATCCGTTGTCAGTGTGTAATGTAAAAAGTGTTTCAGCTTAATTCGTTGACCTGAAGAAGATGAGTCCTCATGAACTGAACCAAAGTTGATTTCCCTAATGGTAGGGCTAAATGATAAACCCTTGTTTAAGACTGATGTGTGAATTATTAAGAGGGAAGCTAGAAAGATTTATGACAAAATTTGAAACATAAAGATGATTTTCTTTATTACTAGAATTAAATCTTTTGCTGCTTCTTTACACCAAAGTAAAATGGCTTTCATTGTTGGAGTAATCAACTGTGCAAAAAGTGACCTTGATAAAGTTGGAAAATTCCATAGTGTTCACTTACCTACTCCAGTGGGGGAACAACTCACCAGACTTGTGTGTCCTGGTTTTGGAGTTCCTAGACTGGTACTTCTGACACAAGATGATAAGTCCAGATCATACATACATACTCTGGAAGATACAGTATTTTGGCCAATTTTCTGACAAGAAGGGGCAAACTCTGCACACTGAGTATTTCCTTCACCCATGTATTATAGCTGATCTTTGTACTTTTGGGCATCTGATGATGAAATGATGTCACAAGGTACCCACCTTTGTTTCTGTGGCTCTTGATCCAGAGGCTTAGACCTTGGATGGTTTGGTGGTGATTTTGGATGGGATCTGGGACTATACTTTCTCTCCAGATGTTCTGATCCTGAGAGTCATTCAGAAAATCAGGGATTAGACTATCAAAGTTGTTCTGATTGCCTCACTCAGACAGGATAAGTCCTGGGTGAATGATCTGCTTTAACTAGGAATGAACAGGAAAATCCCAGCTAAATTCAACCTGCACAGATAACCCTGCTTGCTGGTGTTTCATCCCTTTCTAGTAAGTTTATTCATGCATGGTTCTTGTAAGTTGAGCCATGTGTAGAGTTTCATCCCTTTCTGGTGAGTTTATTCATGCATGGTTCTTGTAAGTTGAGCCATGTGTAGAGTTTCATCCCTTTCTAGTGAGTTTATTCATGCATGGTTCTTGTAAATTGAGCCATGTGTAGAGTTTCATCCCTTTCTAGTGAGTTTATTCATGCATGGTTCTTGTAAGTTGAGCCATGTGTAGAGTTTCATCCCTTTCTAGTGAGTTTATTCATGCATGGTTCTTGTAAGTTGAGCCATGTGTAGAGTTTCATCCCTTTCTAGTGAGTTTATTCATGCATGGTTCTTGTAAGTTGAGCCATGTGTAGAGTTTCAGACTTAAATTATGGAGAGAATCTCATGAGCAAGAAGGTCCTCTGACATTATTTCTTTGATTGCCTTGACCTCACAGCAGACTAACTTTGATTGCCTTGATCTCACAGCAGACTAACTTTGATTGCCTTGATCTCACAGCAGACTAACTTATTTCCTCTGGATTTTTCAAGAGAAAAGTTTAGCTCTTGTTCATACCAGTGGATATTGTTCCAAATTTTCCAACATGTTCATGCATTATGGTAGAGTGATAATAGGCCCAACAAGGACCTAACATATTTGCTAGTCAGCTTGGACCTGAAGAATCCTAAATCACTCACATTTGCACAACTTCGACCCTTGGCCACAACCTTAATTAAGCTGCTGTCCTACAAGACATGCTAACAGTGCTAGTATTGGCATGCTTGGTGAATGAACTGCATGCCCTTTCAACCTCTAAATAGATGTGAATTAGCTGCAGTTCAGATTAGATGGTTCCTTGGTCCTGATGACACAACTAGGTTTCCTAGCTAAGAACTTATTGCTGTCTGTAGACAACCAAGTAGTGGCAGTCTGCTCTGTCTCCTCTATAGACGTGGTGAGAGGGATCCTGATGCTAGACCTGGTTTGTGTTTTCCAGCACTACTTGAAAGCATGTAGAAGAGCCATGGATACTTACATTTTATTTTCCAGACATAGTGGGAAAAAGTGCTATAAGCCATCAAGCCCATGCGGTGTGGTAGAAGTGGATAAAGTCAATCTTTTCCTCCTTGTTTGAGAGTTGTTGTTATCATGAAAGGTTTATTCTTCCTAGATGGGATCAGCCATTCTTTTGTTAAAGGATACTGATGATAATGGATGCTTGTTTATTACCTCTCTCTCTCTCTCTTTCTTGTTTTCCAAATGTTAAGATAATCAGGGAATATATTTAACAGAGAAAGTAAATTTATTCATGCATCAGAAATTTATAAAAGGGTCAACGGGTGATAGAGATGCAGGTGTTTTGGTCTGATGACAGGGAATACTACAGAAAATGTGAGTGTTCTGAAGGATTTAATTCTGAGTGAAAGAAGAGGAATTTTACTTATCGTCCACATACAAATGTCAGTCTATGTAAATATATTAATTACTAGCTAGTGGCCGAAAATCCGATGAAAGATGCCTCGTCCGGTTAATCACCGCTACCAGAAACATAAAAGAAAGCGGATATCTCACAACATACAGTGCTCATGCTAGATGTCAACATAAGCGGATTATGATATAACAGTGCACTATTAAGATGGTTTGTCAATATGGACAAAAAATGCTTATGTAACAATAGATACATTCAGTGCATTTTATATCAAATTTATGGCTTCCTTTCATGGGGCCTCTGAATTTCTCCACTCCAAACCAATGGTTGCATATGCAAGTTTAAACAGCCAACAATGTTGCCAATAAAAAAAATTGCCAGATAGTATATTTGCCACCCATAAGGGGAAAAAAATCGCAATTTGCAACATTGGCAAAGCCCTGCGCGATCCCTGAACAAACTTTGTACACGTTATTTTTCGTACTTTTAAGTAAATATTTTTTCGTGTACAAGAAAAATACATATAAAATTTCAGGAGCCACGCCATGATCATCTTATATTATTCATACGCAATCTCTTCCCCAAAATGATAATAAACTTTTTACTTATTTTTGTACTTTTAAGAAAGTTTTTTTTTTTGTGTATGAGAAAAAAACATGTATATGAAATTTTAGGAGCCACATCACGACCGTGTTATATCCGAATTCGTGTTATAATGGAGCATACTATAGCGGGGTCACACTGTGTGTATGTATATATATATATATCGAGAGAGAGAGAGAGAGAGAGAGAGAGAGAGATGGGAAAGAAAACTTTCAACTTTCAGGGATTGCTGGATTTGAGATGATGTTTGGTAAGTATTCTCAGAGAAACCTATATACCAAAACAATTTTGTTTCACTTTTGTATTCTGCATTTGGTTTGGTATCTAATATATTTGACTATTTCATACATTCAAAAATGAGGACAAGTCAGATATGTATGCATGAGGACAAATCACCCATGTTACTAGAATACACAAGATTAACATTAGTGACCAGAAGAGCATATTGGATGGTCTGTTGTCCATCATCCATCATTCATCATCTGTCCATTCATTACCACAAGTTTGTTATCACTTCTCTTCCTGAACTACTTGAAGAATTGCCTTGAAACTTTGCATATGTATTCATTCCATGGTCTAGTTGGTCCTTCATAAAAATGGTATGTCTGAGTTCAGTATGGCTATTATGGTGGCCAGCTGGAAATAATCACATCACTACTCCTCCAGAATGGTTGGTCATATCGTTTGAATGGGTGGTCATATCGCCATGGGGTTTTACTAAAAGACTTCTTATGATGTATGGTTGGTTCCAAATGAAGATGGTGTTCATTATGGCGGCCACCATGGAAGTTATGTTGAAAATCTTTTTACTCGTCTGGAATGGATGGTCATATCAAAATGAAGTTTTCACTTAAAGACTTTTTATGATGTCTAGTTTGTCCTAATGAAAATAGTGCCAATCTGACATCCAGTATAGTTGCCATCTTGAAAATCTTGTTGTCACTACTCCTCCTGAATGGATGGTTGTATCAACATGAGATTTTTGCTGAAAGACTTAATACAGTGCCATGCTGGTTCTTAATTAAAAATGGTGCCAATCTGATGTCATTATGGACACCTTGGCAGCCATCTTAAAAATCTTACCACAACTTTGCTTGAGCGGGAAGTCATATTGACATGGAGTTTTCACCAGAAAACTTCTTATGATATCCAGTTGGTCTGTACTGAAAATGGTGACAACCTGATGTCCAATATGGCCACCATATGAGCCATCTTGAAAATATTGATACACCAGATGAAAAGAAACTTGTATCTTAAAAATATTGTTGTCACTCCTCCTGTCCAAATGGATGGCTATATGAACATGAAGATTTCAACAGTAGACTTCTTGTGATACCATTCTTCCTGTCCAAATGGATGGCTATATGAACATGAAGATTTCAACAGTAGACTTTCTGTGATACCATTCTTCCTGTCCAAATGGATGGCTATATGAACATGAAGATTTCAACAGTAGACTTCTTGTGATACCCATCCTCCTGTCCAAATGGATGGCTATATGAACATGAAGATTTCAACAGTAGACTTCTTGTGATACCCATCCTCCTGTCCAAATGGATGGCTATATGAACATGAAGATTTCAACAGTAGACTTCTTGTGATACCTATCTTCCTGTCCAAATGGATGGCTATATGAACATGAAGATTTCAACAGTAGACTTCTTGTGATACCATTCCTCCTGTCCAAATGGATGGCTATATGAACATGAAGATTTCAACAGTAGACTTCTTGTGATACCTATCCTCCTGTCCAAATGGATGGCTATATGAACATGAAGATTTCAACAGTAGACTTCTTGTGATACCATTCCTCCTGTCCAAATGGATGGCTATATGAACATGAAGTTTTCAAGAGCAGACTTCTTGTGATACCCATCCTCCTGTCCAAATGGATGGCTATATGAACATGAAGTTTACAAGAGTAGACTTCTTGTGATACCCATCCTCCTGTCCAAATGGATGGCTATATGAACATGAAGTTTACAAGAGTAGACTTCTTGTGATACCTATCCTCCTGTCCAAATGGCTGGCTATATGAACATGAAGTTTACAAGAGTAGACTTCTTGTGATACCTATCCTCCTGTCCAAATGGATGGCTATATGAAGTTTTCAAGAGTAGACTTCTTGTGATACCTATCCTTCTGTTCAAATGGATGGCTATATGAACATGAAGTTTTCAAGAGTAGACTTCTTGTGATACCTATCCTTCTGTTCAAATGGATGGCTATATGAACATGAAGTTTTCAAGAGTAGACTTCTTGTGATACCTATCCTTCTGTTCAAATGGATGGCTATATGAACATGAAGTTTTCAAGAGTAGACTTCTTGTGATACCTATCCTTCTGTTCAAATGGATGGCTATATGAACATGAAGTTTTCAAGAGTAGACTTCTTGTGATACCTATCCTTCTGTTCAAATGGATGGCTATATGAACATGGCTATATGAACATGAAGTTTTCAACAGCAGACTTCTTGTGATACCTAGTTGGTCCTAAGTCAAAATGGTCCCAATTGTACATCCAGTATAGCCACAATGACAACTTGCCATCATCATCTTGTTGTCACTACTTCCTCGAAATGGATAAAATGGATAATCATTATGACATGGGATTTTCACCAGAAGATGTCCAATGATATCTACTTTGCTCTTATTAAAATTGGTGCCAATCTGACATCAAATATGTGTACAACAGCACCTAATTTTATAATCCCATCATTGCTGAAGAATGTCAGAAATGGTTTCAAAAATCAACATTTAAGAGGAAGTAATGGTCTTATCTTGAATTCTGTAAATTCTTTTTGCCCAGTAGAGTGTCAGCCCTTAAAGGGACTCCTTTTTTTTTCCTTTTTCTTCCATTGGTTCGTTTTCATTATATAACATATCCAGTAATGTGCTGAAGTGTGAATAAAACACAACCAACCAATGAGATGCATATATTATGCCTCAAATCACACAAATAACATAATCAAACCAGAGAAGTCTGAAAACATGGATTTTTTTGTATTTCTGTTCACATCTTTCAGTTTTCAACAATTTGAAGAAAGTGAATCTTAACTTTTTTATAGGTTCTTAATGATGACATCTTGATATTTTCTACCCATTGTGTAGAATAGTCCCAAGCTGCCTCCTACACTAAATAACTCATTTATCTGTTGGTTAAATAGTTCCAATGCTCCTTCCTACACCAAATAACTTACTTATTTGCTGGTTAAATAATTCCCGATGCTCCCTATACTAAATAATCTACTTATTTTTCTAGTTAAATAGCCCTATTGCTCCCTTCTACACTAAAAATCTTATATATTTACTGTGCAGTAAAGTATCATACCAAATCTCCTACACCAAATTGAGAGGATAGGTACACTAATTTTAGGTCTCAAAATCACCACAACTTTTTATGAGGGTATGCAACAGTGCCTACTATTTCAAGAATGGAGTTCCCCAACTTACATGACCAGCTTCTGCATGTGTTTTGGTCTGTTTACAAATTCTTGTTCTGCTGTTTCCATATGGTAGCAGTTTGTGACTATTTAGCAAGCATCGTCTGTCTTTTTCTGCTGTTTCCATATGGTAGCAGTTTGTGACTATTTAGCAAGCATCGTCTGTCTTTTTCTGCTGTTTCCATATGGTAGCAGCTTGTGACTATTTAGCAAGCATCGTCTGTCTTTTTCTGCTGTTTCCATATGGTAGCAGTTTGTGACTATTTAGCAAGCATCGTCTGTCTTTTTCTGCTGTTTCCATATGGTAGCAGTTTGTGACTATTTAGCAAGCATCGTCTGTCTTTTTCTGCTGTTTCCATATGGTAGCAGCTTGTGACTATTTAGCAAGCATCGTCTGTCTTTTTCTGCTGTTTCCATATGGTAGCAGCTTGTGACTATTTAGCAAGCATCGTCTGTCTTTTTCTGCTGTTTCCATATGGTAGCAGTTTGTGACTATTTAGCAAGCATCGTCTGTCTTTTTCTGCTGTTTCCATATGGTAGCAGTTTGTGACTATTTAGCAAGCATCGTCTGTCTTTTTCTGCTGTTTCCATATGGTAGCAGCTTGTGACTATTTAGCAAGCATCGTCTGTCTTTTTCTGCTGTTTCCATATGGTAGCAGTTTGTGACTATTTAGCAAGCATCATCCCCAACTCTAGTGATTGGGCACATATAGTTCTTTATAATCTTGTTATGGCACATTCAAGAAATATAAAACTATGTGGTTGTGACAGGTACCTGCTGTTTTGTGCATGTTTCAGATGATAATACTTGACTGTGTTGACAACAAACATTTATTAGAGCCTGAAGTTGTCATGGTCAATAAGCCATTTTCAAAGTCATGATAGCCCTTATGCTGGCTATAACTTGGTCTGCTGTCAGAAGTTTTTATTGTAACATCGAATGTAATATGCCTCCAAATCATGGAGTAAAATGCCCATATCGTATGTGGTTGTGACAGGTACCTATCGTATAGTCTTACCTGGAGCTCCATCATTTGCTCTGACATAACATCATGACAGGATTCATAGAACCCTTCATTTAATGATGTTACCAATGATAATGATATATCAAAAGTAGTTACTTGCTAATACTTTGACAATGTGATTCATAATTTTGTTGCATTATTTTAGGTCTGAAGAATGGAACAAGATTGCCAAATCAGATAGAGAGAAGATTGGACTCACATTTGAGGAAGATGGAGAGTTCTGGTATGCACATTTCATGTTTTATCATTATAGTACAGTATGCGGTACAGTAACTACAGCTTGTAGATGTCAGGCAGTTCAAAAGTTTTGACTGACATATGCTCAGAGCAACTAGACATTGGTTATGGGATATTCCAAAATAACATTGTATCAATGGTCATAGGATGTTCCAAAATATTGTATCAATGGTTATGGGTTATAGGATATTCCAAAATATTATTGCATCAAGGGTCACTCGATATTCCAAAATATCATTGTATCAATTGTTATGGGATATTCCAAATTATCATTGTATCAGTTGTTATGGGATATTCCAAAATATTGCTGTATCAAATTGACCTTGATTGTTTATCATGAAACTGTCAAACAGACACCATAATGAAGTAAACTTGTATTGTTTGGATCAGACGTTGGGAAGTGTTAGTAAATCCTAAGTCATGTCCTTTGGTGTCATAGCTGTAGATCCTAAGCCTATGTAGTTATTTCACTTGTATCAAATGGGAGCTTGCTGCAGGTTGGTAGAATCTGCATGTGCAAGGCAAACATTGAATACCATGTACACTTAATTTATGTCAGTTTTGCTGTGGCAAGAACTTGACCTAGTGTTTTACCTTGTTGTCTTTTTGCATATTTGTATGTCTGATGTTAATATTTTTCATGCTTACTACATGCAGTGGGCACATCTTGATTCTGTCCTTCCATCCTGAGAATTTTGTTAGCAAGATTGTGCTAGACAAATCAATGTAGTGTATGCATATGTAGATAATTTCATTAGATTTTGCAGGCCATTTCAACAATTTTTCCAATTTTTTTCATCCAAATTTTAAAAACTCTTTAGATTTTGCATTCTTTGACAAAAACCTGGTCCGCATGATTAAGCAAAATCGACTTGATATAAACAAATTAAATTTTATTCTTTTTTTTACATGTATATTATTTAATTAGATATTCAGGCCATTACGGCAATTCCATTTTTTCCTCTCATATTTTTCAACATTTTGTTTTTTTGGTAAAAACTGAGTATTTAATATGATTAAATAAAACCACTTAAGAAAGAGAAATTAAATTTGGAGTTTTTGTATTTATTGATCTGTTGATAACCTGATTAGATTTTCAGGTCATTACAGCAGTTATTGAAGGTGTTTGCAAATATTTTGGCGTGTAGAGGGGTCAGATATTTTACAAACATGGATCTAGTTATCTCCCTTTCATGTCTGTTTTAATGATGCTTGGAATATAGAAGAAAGTCTAAATGGTTTTCAGAATACATGCAGTCAGCATCATTTTGGTAGAGTTTTCTACAGAAGTGCCCTACTGACCCAGATTTCTTGGCTAAGGGCTTTTGTATTTGCATATTACTCAGATTTTGGCCAGGTGAGTGATTTCAAGCCTACTTGGCCATCGTATTTAGAATGGTACATTGGGATTATTTGCAGCTTGAAAAATAGGGTGTATCATTTTATTTTTTATTTTCACATTTTCAGGATGACAATGGATGATTTCAGTAAATATTTTGAAAACATCTCATTCTGTAGAACAGTGAACACATCTTGGTTAAGCTTTTCCAAGACTTGGCATGAGGGAATATGTCATAGCGCATGGAAGAAACCAAATTTGTGTGGAGGATGTCTTAACAACAAGGAAACCTTCACTCACAACCCACAGGTAAACCATCACTCACAACCCACAGGTAAACCATCATTCACAACACACAGGTAAACTACATGTCTGGAATCATAAAATAGATTTATTGCTTGATGGTTCTAGTAAATGAGAAAGAAAGTGGTATTAATGATATTGAAAGGTCTTTTATTTGCATGAAGTCATTACATTACATTAGAGAAAAGTAAATTTAACATCTGTCATTTTATCCACAGAGAGAGGGGGAGGCAGAGATCAATAAAAGTCACCCACAAGTTTGTGTAGCAGGAATTGTACAGGCACATATTGAGAGAGAGTAAGAGAGAGAAAGAGAGAGAAAATTTCATTTATTTGACTTGTATTGATTACAGATAACAACTCTCTCCTCTCTCTCTCTCTCTTTCTCTCTCTCTCTCTCTCATAAAATAAGGAATCCAAATCACTTATCACTAAAAATATTTTTATCCATGCTTCGGGAACAGTATAAGTGTTTCATGACAGCAGATTTTGTGCAAGTAGGGGCCTCTTTCACACCAAGCCAGAAAGACGTTTCTGCCGTGAAAGTTTTTCATGATTCTGAATATGTTTGAAGAATTTTTCACTAATTTTAGTTTCAGACATAACACTAAAATGATTATTAATGCTTACCAAATTTGACTTTCCCGATGCATGACATGTTGACATTTTTAAGGAATTTTCCAAATTAAAAAATTTAAATGTTAGCAATTATAAATCTGCACGTTCAAAAAGTGAAATTTGGAAAAGTTTAGTAAAGCATTGTGGAGGAAAAAGAAAGAATGAATATTCCAGCCAGTGGGAGCAAACTCATGGCCTCATGTTCCAAAGTTGTGTGTATGTGTGTGTGTGACACTTGATCCACTCGACCATAGTAACTAGCTGCAAACCTTTTTACCGCATACAGAAACACACCAGATACCATTCAAAGAAATAAGTTTGCATTGTTTTTGGTCTCAATAGCCAAAGGTTCCAGCAGTCACAAACAGGAAACTGCATACTTTAATATCTGTATTGAAATAATTATAAGAATTAGAAATATGTTATGATTAGGTGATTGACACATTATTTCCATATGATTATTTTTTTCTATGATGATACCAATTTTTATTGTATATTTTCACTCCCAAAAATGAGCAAATTATTGGATACATATAGAGACCTCCATGCTGAATGCCCTATATTTTCGCTGGAAATAAATATCTCAGAACATCTAAGATTTGACAATTTTCCACGTTATTATTCATTGCAACAATATGTTGAGGTCAGATTAATTAGGAACAATTGCGAAACTTTTGTTGTTAATGACAGGATCATGAACTGCTAGACATTGTGACTACTAAAAGTCAAAGGTCACAGATGGTCAGTTTCTTTGATTTTTAAGTTGAAAACAAACAATAGACGATATTTAACCAAATTAACCAGTGTGCATGGCACATACTTAGGGATGATTTGATCCAGGCATGAGAGGTCAAGATCACTGTGAATTGTAATATTTTGTTTTAATAATTGTTCAGATGTGTATGAAGGAAGGACAAAGATCTTCTGTTTCTACAAGACATGTATTACTTCCACAATCAGTCGTGTTACTAGGGCTGCCATGACATTTTGATCAGTGAACCAATAAATTGCAATACATTAGTCTCTAACACAATGTGCTTTTTAACTGTATTGTTTAGTAGTGTGTGACTATATATCAGATCTTCAGTGAACCAATAAATTACAATACATTAGTCTCTAACACAATGTGCTTTTTAACTGTATTGTTTAGTAGTGTGTGACTACATATCAGATCTTCAGAACCAATTTATGTAGGTTAGGGTTAACCCGGAATAAAAAGCAAAAAGAATACATTTGTGGACCTGTCAAAACAAAAATTTACTATTGGTCTTTACTGGAAATGCAGGTCAATTGACTGGAATGCCTGTCAATTTACTGCAAATGCCAGTCAGTTTACTGAAAATGCTAGTCAGTTTACTGGAAATGCTTGTCAATTTACTGGAAATGCAGGTCAGTTTACTGGAAATGCTGTCAGTTTATCAGTTTACTCTTACTGGAAATGCTGTCAGTTTACTGGAAATGCCTGTCAGTGTTATTTATTCTTGAGATGATTAGTCTGCTTCTTCTCAAGTGATCATTCATTTATAAAATTGTAAAGAGGTATAAAATAATGTTTTGGCATGAAATTCTGTTCCATAGTTTTCCAAAATAAAAATAAAAAATTAGTTATTATAAATATATTGTTCAAGAGAAAACAAGTGAAGCATGGAAAGATGATACTAAAACTGAAGCAACAGCAAATCTGGAACAGAAAAGGACAGTTTTGAGCTCATTTAATAATAATGTATATCCATGTCTTCTTATCTGTTACAACTTTGTATGCCTTTCTTGAATGTTTTATGTTGTATTTCAAAAGTATCTGGCTGTCATGTTAATTTGGAGGAATAAATCTAGCAAGAGTCATTACAATTTTGTACCCCAGGTGTGTACCTCTTGTCCTCATGTACTGATGTTAAAAAGAGGGCACGAAAAATATCTGGTGATGAGAAAGACAGAATTAAAAAAGTTTATAAGACAAGAGCTAGAATAATTGCAGAGCTCCAAATACAACTTTGAAAGGGGTACTTTACTGCCAGATTTGGAAATAATTGTTTATTTGAAAATTCTGACTTATTCAACTTTTGTACAACACAAAATTGTGATTCATGACGGAGTCTTAATCACCAAAATTCATGAAATGGCTTAGTGAAATGGCAAAGTGAGCATAGAACATCTAGAAATTGTCAAAATGGCATAGTTTATATTGATTGAATACAAGATGTTAAAACATGGATTGTGTTTATTTGAAGGACATTTTTATGCAGTTTTTATTAAATTTATTTGCATACAATATGCTGCTTATCTAGAGTTCTGTACATTTGTCACTGCTTATCTATAACCCTGTACATTCTTCAGAGCTTATCTAGAGTCCTGTACATTTGTCACTGCTTATCTGTAACCCTGTACATTCTTCAAAGCTTATCTAGAGTCCTGTACATTTGTCACTTCTTATCTATAACCCTGTACATTTGTCACTGCTTATCTATAACCCTGTACATTCTTCAGTGCTTATCTAGAGTCCTGTACATTCTTCAGTGCTTATCTAGAGTCCTGTACATTTGTCACTGCTTATCTATAACCCTGTACATTCTTTAGTGCTTATCTAGAGTCCTGTACTATTGTCACTGCTTATCTATAACCCTGTATATTTGTCACTGCTTATCTATAACCCTGTACATTCTTCAGTGCTTATCTAGAGTCCTGTACATTCTTCAATGGTTATCTAGAGTCCTGTACATTCTTCAATGCTTATCTAGAGTCCTGTACATTCTTCAGTGGTTATCTAGAGTCCTGTACATTCTTCAATGCTTATCTATAACCCTGTACATTCTTCAATGGTTATCTAGAGTCCTGTGCATTCTTCAACATCTGTCTAGAGTCCTGTGCATTCTTCAGTGGTTATCTTGAGTCCTGTACATTCTTCAGTGCTTATCTAGAGTCCTGTATATTTGTCACTGCTTATCTATAACCCTGTACATTCTTCAAAGCTTATCTTGAGTCCTGTACATTTGGCATAGCTTATCTCTAACCCTGTACATTCTTCAATACTTATATAGAGTCCTGTACATTCTTCAAAGCTTATCTGGAGTCCTGTACATTCTTCAGTGCTTATCTAGAGTCCTGTACATTCTTCAGTGCTTATCTAGAGTCCTGTACATTTGTCACTGCTTATCAACAACCCTGTACATTTTGTCACTGCTTATCAACAACCTGTACATTTTGTCATTACTTATCTATATTTGTAATTTGTCACTGCTTATCAACAACTCAGTACATTTGTCACTGCTTATATATAATTATGTACATTTTTCACTGCTTATCAACAATTCTACATTTGTCACTGCTTATCTATAATTCTTTACATTTGTCACTACTTATCAGCAACTTTGTACATTTCTCACTGCTTATCAACAACCCTGTACATTTGTCACTGCTTATCAACAGCCATCTGCATTTGTCACTACTTATCAACAACCCTATACATTTGTCATTGCTTATATAGCACTGTCTACATTTGTCACAGCTTATCAACAATGCTGTACATTTGTCACAGCTTATTAACAACCCTGTACATCTATTGCTACTTATCAACAACTCTGTACATTTGTCACTGCATACCTAGAACCCTGTACATTTTCCTGCTTATCAAGAAGCCTGTACATTTGTCACTGCTTTTCAAGAACCTGTATATTTGTTACAGGCAAGACATCTTGTAGGATATAATCTGGTTGCCACTCTTACTGTTGATCCTTTGTTTCATTTCCTATGTCCAGTTTGTGTTTGAGATTGTGGAGGATGAAGATGAACCCATCATGCAGCTTATGCAGAAGAGTACACGTGGAAAAGAGGGCAGCAACAATGTCACAATAGGATTCACTATCTTAAAGGTAACATCATCTAAACCGGTTTTTCTGTAACCTGGTTTATTGCAGACTGGTCATATCTTTTGTATCCAGCAATACTGTATCCCCCACTATGAAAGTGGTAAAGACTTCGTGTTACCATTGGCCATCTGCTCAGTTCAGAGTGTATGACCTGTAATCCAAGGGTTGCAGGTTCATTACTTGCCAGGCCAATCCAGGTTGGCTGCCTCACTGCATCCCTTGGAAATGCATTTTCCTCAGCATAAGGTAGCAAATAATGTGCTAAAAGTGCCATTAAAACCGATTACCAACCTGTCACACCTCGGTTAGGTTTAACATTTAGGTCAGGTTTTATGCACTGTGGTGGTGCATACATTTTCAATAAACTCAGCATGTTTCAGCTGAACTTTTCATCAGAGAAGAAGCTAAATAATAAAGACAACATTGCAAGATCTTCAAAATAGTTTTGGTAAATGTAGCCTGCATTTTCATGTACACAATGCAAGGGGTTTGAATAAGAATTTAGCATTGTCATGTACATGATGCAAGGGTTTCAGTAAGAATTTAAATTTATCATGAACATGATGCATGGGTTCAGTTGTATATAGCATTATCATGTACATAATGTACAGATTTCAGTAAACATTTAGCATTATCATGTACATGATGCAGGAATTTCAATAAGAATTTAGCATTACTATGTACATGATGCAGGGGTGTAAGAATTTAACATTATCATGTACATGATGCAGGAATTTAAGTAAGAATTTAGCATTACTATGTACATGATGCAGGGGTATAAGAATTTAACATCATGTACATGATGCAGGAGTTTCAGTAAGAATTTAGCATTACTATGTACCTGATGCAGGAGTTGCAGTAAAAATTTAGTATTACCATGTACATGATGCAGTGGTGTAAGAATTTAACAGTATCATGTACATGATGCAGGAGTTTCAGTAAGAATTTAGTATTACTATGTACATGATGCAAGAGTTTCTGTAAGAATTTAACATTACTATGTACATGATGCAGGAGTTTTTGTAAGAATTTAGCATTACTATGTACATGATGCAGTGGTGTAAGAATTTAGTATTACCATGTACATGATGCAGGAGTTTCATTAAGAATTTAGCATTACTATGTACATGATGCAGGGGTGTAAGAATTTAACATTATCATGTACATGATGCAGGAGTTTCAGTAAGAATTTAGTATTACCATGTACATGATGCAGGGGTGTAAGAATTTAACATTATCATGTACATGATGCAGGAGTTTCAATAAGAATTTAGTATTACTATGTACATGATGCAGTGGTGTAAGAATTTAGTATTACCATGTTCATGATGCAGTCGTGTAAGAATTTAGTATTACCATGTACATGATGCAGTCGTGTAAGAATTTAGTATTACCATGTACATGATGCAGGGGTGTAAGAATTTAACATTATCATGTACATGATGCAGGAGTTTCAGTAAGAATTTAGTATTACTATGTACATGATGCAGTGGTGTAAGAATTTAGTATTACCATGTACATGATGTAGGAGTTTCTGTAAGAATTTATCATTACTATGTACATGATGCAGTGGTGTAAGAATTTAGCATTATCATGTACATAATGCAGGAGTTTCAGTAAGAATCTGGCATTACTATATACATGATGCAGGAGTTTCAGTAAGAATTTAGTATTACCATGTACATGATGCAGGGGTGTAAGAATTTAACATTATCATGTACATGGTGCAGGAGTTTCGGTAAGAATTTAGCATTACTATGTATATGATGCAGGAGTTTCTGTAAGAATTTAGCATTACTGTGTATATGATGCAGGAGTTTCTGTAAGAATTTAACATTACTATATACATGATGCAGGAGTTTTTGTAAGAATTTAGCATTACTATGTATATGATGCAGGAGTTTCTGTAAGAATTTAACATTACTATGTACATGATGCAGGAGTTTCGGTAAGAATTTAGCATTACTATGTATATGATGCAGTGGTGTAAGAATTGAACATTATCATGTACATGATGCAGGAGTTTCAGTGAGAATTTAGTATTACCATGTACATGATGCAGTGGTGTAAGAATTTAGTATTACCATGTACATGATGCAGGAGTTTCTGTAAGAATTTATCATTACTATGTACATGATGCAGGGGTGTAAGAATTTAGCATTATCATGTACATAATGCAGGAGTTTCAGTAAGAATCTGGCATTACTATATACATGATGCAGGAGTTTCAGTAAGAATTTAGTATTACCATGTACATGATGCAGGGGTGTAAGAATTTAACATTATCATGTACATGATGCAGGAGTTTCGGTAAGAATTTAGCATTACTATGTATATGATGCAGGAGTTTCAGTAAGAATATGCATTACTATGTACATGATGCAGTGGTGTAAGAATTGAACATTATCATGTACATGATGCAGGAGTTTCAGTAAGAATTTAGTATTACCATGTACATGATGCAGGGGTGTAAGAATTTAGTATTACCATGTACATGATGCATGGATTTCAGCAAGAAATATTGTAGCAGAAGAAGTTTTAAAAGTACCAGGAGAGGAGTGGGTGGGAGGCACTGGTTCAACACACAGTGCCTGGCATGGTTCAACACACAATGCCTGGCATGGTTCAACACACAGTGCCTGGCATGGTTCAACACACAGTGCCTGGCATGGTTCAACACACAATGCCTGGCATGGTTCAACACACAGTGCCTGGCATGGTTCAACACACAATGCCTGGCAGGCAGTATGTGGGGTTATATTCTCCATGTCCCTATTTCTCCAGCTGAAAGTATCTTGGTGTTACATCAGGTATCAGTTTGGAGCAGGCTGTATTTCCTTGATGGAAAATAGGAATTTTGTATAAAAGTCATGGGGATAAGATACAGTAGGCCCACTTTACTGTATATGTGCTGAAAATGTTACAAATTATACAGTAATTACAGTTTGCCTCTAAATAAATTGAAGTGAGGAGACTCATTTTCAGTGATATTTAAGCTGTTTAGTCTACCTGTAATCATCCACTAGTTTGGTCTACCTGTAATCATCTACTAGCCTGTCTTATTACATCTCTTAAATGCTGTCCATCTCTGTGGTGCATAATTTATAGAACTTGGTGATAACTTTGTAATATCACATTTTTGTGTTTTTTTATTTTGTGAAAAGTCAAATGCTCATCTTGGCTTTATTATTAGCATTAGATCACTGATGATCTTTTTTGGATTATTTGTTGAAGTAAAGAGACCAGTCATCTTTCATTAGATTAGGTCGTGTTTCCGACAAACACATTTGGTGACACTTTATCACTTAAAGCAAACATCTTCTAGGCTAGGTATAAACTGATCTCTGCTGAAGGGAAGAAGATGGGAATCCCAAGTGGATGAATTGTCTCCAAATCTAAAACTTAAAAATGAACCTTTTTGAAATTTTGGAATCATTGGTGGCAATTTCAGTAAAAATATAAGGTAACAAAAATAACCAACTTCCAGCTTAGGTTGAAACTTAATGATGCAGTTACTATGGTAAAATAAGTTGAAATATAGATGAATACTCTGATTGTATAAACTGTGATAGACGCCAAAAATGTTGTATGCAAAGTTGTATGTATGGCAAGAATTTTTGACACAACATGAATAACATTGTCTTCCTCAGGTTGAAGAAAACAGAATATACAGAATTCATAATTACACTTTCCAAGAAGTGGTGCATAATTCAGTGTTCCGTGACAGTCGGTCTATTTTCCGCAGAGACCCAATGAAGAAAGGACGATATGTGGTAGTCGCTTGCACATTTGATCCCAACATAGAACGAGAATTTCTTTTCAGACTATACACCAGTGCAGCCAATGGTTTCAAGTAAGTCATTTCTGAGGTAGTATTTAGAGCTTATTTGATCTGGCAGTGTGCAAAATTGTTCTGAAACATTTACAGGTCGACAGGTTTAAAACTTGGAAAAGCTGCTGGTCCAGTACATGATTAATTGGTCATTTTGTTGAGATTATTTGCATGGAACTGCTCAAATTGTGTATAGTAACTTATCAATACGAACTGAAACCTTAAAACACAAAAGACAAAAGGGTTTGATTAAAAATCAAAATAGTTGTACTGGATAATTTCAGAACATAGTGAGAGCTATACTAACATTACACAGAATGTCATCAATGAAACCTAATTACAGATATGACTGACAGATTCACTGAGTAATTTATAACCTCAGAACATAGTGAAAATTGGCATTGGACAGTGTTGTTTTTCAAAACTTTTCTTCTCTGATCCAATGCTGAGCTGTTGTTGTTGCTTGAAATCATCCAAAGTTGCAAAAGGACATGCCTCATTAAACGGGGAATAAACATGCATGCCTCATCAAACAGGGAAAGAAAACATGCATGCCTCATTATACAGGGAATGAAAAACATGCATGCCTCATTAAACAGGGAATGAAAAACATGAATGCCTCATCAAACGGAATAAACATGCATGCCTCATTAAACAGGGAATGAAAAACATGAATGCCTCATCAAACAGGGAATAAACATGCATGCCTCATTAAACACGGAGTGAAAATCATCCATGCCTCATTAAACAGGGAATGAAAATCATGCATGCCTCATCAAACAGGGAAAATGGGGAATGAAAACATGCATGCCTCATTAAACAGGGAATTAAAAACATGTATGCCTCAATAAACAGGGAATGAAAAACATGCATGCCTCATCAAACAGGGAATGAAAAACATGAATGCCTCATCAAACAGGGAATGAAAAACATGAATGTCTCATTAAACATGGAATGAAAACATGCATGCCTTATCAAACAGGGAATGAAAAACATTTTTTTTGTTGGTGAACATCTCCAGTAGAATGCAACCTAATAAGCATTTCTGATTGGTTCACACATCCAGTAGAATGGAAATAATAAACATTTCTGATTGGTGCACATGTGTAATAGAATGCAACATATTGAACATTTCTGATTGGAAAACATTTCCAATAGAATGCAACATAATGAAAGTTTAAATCATTGTCTTTTTAATGAGTCAGTTTCATGTATGTGTGTGTGTTTAATGAATTAGTCATGTGAATGTGTGTGTGTTTAATTAATCAGTCTCATCTGTGTGTGTGTGTTTAATGAATCACAGTCTCATGTATGTGTGTGTGTGTGTGTTTAATGAATCACAGTCTTGTGTATGTGTGTTGAATTAATCAATGTCATGTACATGTGTGTGTGTGTTGAATGAATCACAGTCTCGTGTATTTGTGTGTGTTTAATGAATCAGTCTTGTGTATGTGTGTGTTTAATGAATCAGTGTCATGTAATTGTGTGTGTGTGTGTGTGTGTGTGTGTGTGTGTGTGTGTGTGTGTTTAATGATCAGTCTCATGTATGTGTGTGCTTAATGAATCACAGTCTTGTGTATGTGTGTTTAATGAATCAGTGTCATGTAATTGTGTGTGTGTGTGTGTGTGTGTTTAATGAATCAGTCTCATGTATGTGTGTGTGCTTAATGAATCACAGTCACGTGTAAGTGTGTGTGTGTTTGAATCACTGTCTGATGTATCTGTTTGTTTACCTTTGCAAGTGGGGCCCTGAGTGGCAGAGTGGTCTAAAGCGCTCACCATTATGAATCATTGCCATCTCACCTCTGCGTGGGTTCGAGTCTTGGGTTCAGCCAATGTGGGTATGTGAGAAAGCTTGCCAGTAGCTTCTCGTGGGTCGGTGGTTCTTTCCGGGGTTTTCCCGGGTTCTTCATCCATTTATATTGGCCACCATGTATAGTCTATCTTGTGCTGAAATATGGCGTTAAACCCTACAACAACAACAACCACCTTTGCAAGCAAGTGGAAAGCAAGACACAGAAATTACTTCTCCATCAGTATAGTTGTCATCACCAGCAACTTTTGTCTGCAGATGGGATATATGCTTTCTTGCAGACAAAAATAAAGTTCCTGGAGGACCCTGTCAAATTAGCGCAGCTTGATTGAACTAATCAGAGGATTTACCAGGATGAAAAACAACTAAATCAAAGTTTTGATAGTGACTAAAGCAAGTGAAGGTAGCCTGCAAAATATGTAAGATCAGAATGGCAGCAGAAATGTATTACACTAGTGAGTTATATTCTCCAGCTATAGATTTGACACATTTCCTGCAGTTTTTTGTACTGATGTCAAGAAAGATTATGTTTTGCATTCTAACTTTTCAAAACCATTTATATCCTATTACTAATAAACATGTAGGTAGTGTTGCTCTTTGGATCCAATAAAATCACATGTTTCCTGCAGCTTTCAGTCCTGTGTCCCCCAAATCTTGGCTCATGTATGCCCTGGGTATGATGTTGATTATCATGTGTGTATATAGTTGTATCTATGTTGGCAGTAGCAATTACCAAATTAGTATATTTTTGTACTGCTGTTCATTTTAATTAAAGCAACAAATTAAACATCTACTTAGACAACTGAAATGTTCAAAAAGGATTTGTTTAATTGCATGCAGAGTTTTAGTTTAAAGTCAATGACAGCAGGTTGTGTAACAAATTAAGAATAATTTCACTTAGTGAATTACATAAAACATAAAATCATCCCATAATGAATTAAAAATCACATGACTGCTGTCCTAGCTACACATAATCTCTGAGATAATACTTGAAGATGGAGCTTCTTTACAAACATCATGTGCATCAGTTTCTGACTTAATATTAGGTTTGTCTGATTTTTGATCCTGTAAATTGTGCTTGATTCCTGATTTTAGCTCTACTGGTCATAGACCAGAAAAGCTTATGGGATGACCTACTATGCATCACCCATTATTTGTTGTTAGCACAAGTTTGTTTTATGACTATTTCTCTGAAACTAACGAAACTTTACACACATACATTCATCCCAAGATTTAATTCACCGCACATTAAAATGGTGCTGTCAGGAAATCCAGTATGGCTACAACCATTGCAATCATGAAAATGTTGTTATTTCTACTCCACTTAAATGGATGGCCATATCAACGGGGTTTTCATGAAAAGACTTCATATTTTGTATAATTGGTCATAAATAAAAATGCTGCCAATCTGACATACAATTTGGTCACATGGCAATCTAGAAAATCTTGTTATTGCCATACTTTCTAGATGGAAAGTTGTATCACCATTTGGTTTTCACCAAAAGATCTAAATGAAAATGTTTTAATTGGACCTCAAATAAGGCCACCATGGTAGCCATCTTGAAAACCTTGTTTTCATTACTCCTTCTAGATGGATGGTCATATTAGCATGGGGTTTTCACCTGAAGACTTCTTATGGCACCTAGTTGGTCTTAAATGAAAATGTTGCTGATATGATGTAAAACAAGGCCACGATGGCAGCCATCATTAAAACTTTTTATACTAAAAAAAAAACATGGGGTTTTGACAACAAGACTTCATTGGTTCTAAATAAAAATGATGCTGATCTGACATCCAATATAACTAGCATAGTGACTATCTTGTAAACTAGCATAGTGACTATCTTGTAAACGAGGATAGTGACTATCTTGTAAACTAGCATAGTGACTATCTTGTAAACTATCATAGTGACTATCTTGTAAACTAGCATAGTGACTATCTTGTAAACTATCATAGTGACTATCTTGTAAACTAGGATAGTGACTATCTTGTAAACTAGGATAGTGACTATCTTGTAAACTAGCATAGTGACTATCTTGTAAACTTGCATAGTGACGATCTTGTAAATTGTGTTACTGCAACTTCTGATGACTGGATGGAATATTGACATGAGGTTTACACCAAAAGACATATAATGATGTCTAGTTCATGTCTAAACTAATGATGTCTAGTTTATCTTAAATGATTTGACACTGACCACCACAACGTCCAGACTGGAAATCGTTTTATCAGTCAAGAGATGGTTTTAGCATTCATCAGTTAAAATGAAGAAAGTGCCTTATATTGGGTTCCTGGAAATTCTTTTCAGACATTAGACAGGACAGTTATTAATGTTTACAATGTATGCATTGTATTTGTTCACCATGCATGGAAACAATTTACATTATGATTCTATTTTCTGGACAGAGAAAGAGTTAAGTGGAAATGAATATTTCTCATGTCTTACAATAAATAGAATAATATGTTAGTATATTGATTATGTTTAATTGACACTTGTTTGTAATCAAGGGACTCAGTGATACTCAGTCACAGTGCTCACTCATGTGTTCACTTATTTTATGCACTTGTTATTTATTAAACAACATAAAGAATCACTATGCAGATATTATTATCCTGTACATATTTACTGAGGTCAATACGGTGTCTAGTGATATTGAGGGTCATTAACATGTCAAATAATATTGAGGGTCAGTATAGTGTCTAATGGTATCGAGGCAATGACCACAGACCTGCCAACCCTAAAAGATTTGGTGTGAATTTTACAACTCAATAGCGATTCATGGATTCACACCACATGTAAAAACATCACAAATTCCCCAAGTTTTAATCAGCTTAAATCGGGAATAAAATAATTTTTATCCTGTTAAGTGCTAGTCACAATATCAGCAGTGGTAACTGATGCCAATAACGGTCCCGTTCTGCTAGTAGCGATGTTAGCAGAACTATATCCAGTTGTGGCAGTTTGCCGTGTAGCAAGCATTTTAATGTATTTAATCCATATTTAAAACAGAAGTTTTATAAATACTTGTGAAGAAACCTGTGACAAAACTGGAATTTTTATTTAAAATGGCACATGTACATACAGCAACTGTAAAAAAAAATTCAAACAAACACTAAATGAAGACAGCTTTTTCGAGTTTAGACATTTTTGAGATATTTAAAGATTAGCATATACTGTAATTTACTTGAGTTTGTATTTTTCTGTGCATGTGCCAGCATCACTAATTGTTAACCATTTGACATCTCATCTTCTGAATTAATACTATTTCATAATTAAGCTACACTATGGTTAAATGTTTTCACCTCCAAGGAAAAGAAATGTATTCCACAAAAAGCGAAAGTACAGATTGGAATACACCAAAAATTTGCCTTGCATTCAGCCATTAAACATTAATGTGTGTCATGCTTTTTTTGCACACAGTGTTTCACAAATTTTAGAATTGGGAATAATATTGTTCTACAGTACATATATGACAGTTAAACTGTAAGCAATATGGGCATGTGGCAGAGACGATGTGAAAAAGTGCACTGCTAGCAAAAAGCACATAGATATTGGAAAAATTAAGAACGCCAGCAGATTTCAGCTCTGGAATATTTTGAAGCCTCCTACTCAAGTCCTGCAAGCTACCAATGCTGAAGCATTGTGATTTTTTCTTGATGAACATTACCTGTCTTTCTCTGTTTGAGATAGCAACGTTGACAGTGAAAGAGTATTTTCTTTTGTGAGGAAAAATAAGAGTCTTTAGGGCCTCCTTAGTGCTGAAAATTTGCAACAATTTTAGCCACCAAGATCACCCACCAGTGAAGAAGCTTGAACAGATTGAAAACAAATTTACCAATTCCCATTTGAGGAAATTCAAGTCAGCCACAGCATCATATTATGACAAATAGCATGAAGTTTGTGTGTATCAGTAAATTTGGCTGGAAATAAATTTGTACATTTAATTAGTGTAAATAATGTGTTTTAGTTTTATTTGGGGATTTTCATATAATACAGTACTGACCATCAATGTGGATGGAGCTAGTGTCATGGTATAATTTTTCACTATGTTCAAAATTCGTTAATCTATATCCCCCTTTTCACCAACTGCGAGTCTGGAGGGTTGGCAGCTATGTGACCATGTCTGACAGTAATGAGGATCAGTATCGTGTCTAATGATACTGAGGGCCAATACCATGTCTGACAACAATTAGGGTCAGTATCATGTCTAATGATACTGAGGGCAGTGACCATCTCAGATATTGAGGGACAGTATCATTTCTGATGATATTGAGGGTCAATACCATGTCTGATATTAAGTGTCAGTACCATATCTAATGATATTGAGGGCAGTGACCATGTTTGATGATATTGAGGATCAGTAATGATATTGAGGCCACTGACCACATCTGATGATATTGAGGGCAATGACACTGTCAGATGATATCGAGGTCAACACCATGTCTGATGTTATTGAGGGCAATAACAGTGTCAAATGATATTGAGGTCACTACCATTCCAGATAATATTGAGGACATTAACTATGTTTGATATATTGAAGGCATTAACTATGTTTGATATATTGAAGGCATTAACTATGTTTGATATATTGAAGACATTAACTGTGTTTGATATATTGAATGCATTAACTGTGTTTGATATATTGAAGACAGTAGCCATATTATATATGTAGAGCAGAAACCATGGCTAATATATCATGGTTGATAGCCATGTCTGATGATATTCAGGTCAATAATCATGTCTGATGATATTCAGGGCAATAATAATGTTTGATGATATTCAGGGCAATAATCATGTATATTGATATTCAGGTTAATAATCATGTCTGATGATATTCAGGTCAATAATCATGTCTTGATATTCAGGTCAATAATCATGTTTGATGATATTCAGGACAATAATCGTGTGTGTTGATATTCAGGTCAATAATCATGTCTGGTGACATTCAGGTCAATAATCATGTCTGATGACATTCAGTCTGATGACATTCAGGGCAATAATCATGTGTGATGACATTCAGGGCAATAATCATGTGTGATGACATTCAGGGCAATAATCATGTCTGATGACATTCAGGGCAATAATCATGTCTGATGACATTCAGTCTGATGACATTCAGGGCAGTAATCATGTCTGATGACATTCAGTCTGATGACATTCAGGGCAGTAATCATGTCTGATGACATTCAGGGCAATAATCATGTGTGATGACATTCAGGGCAATAATCGTGTCTGATGACATTCAGGGCAGTAATTATGTTTGATGATATTCAGGGCAATAATCATGTCTGGTGACATTCAGGGCAATAATCATGTCTGGTGACAGTACAAATATTTGTTTAGGGAGCTGATTCTTGAGAAGCCAGAGAGAAGTTTCTGGAACTGCTGTGCCAAGAGACCAGTTGCGGTGATCCAGGTAAAGGTTCTCAAAGCAGAAGGGTTGGAAAAACAGGACAGAACAGGTATAACTTTCTAAATAAACTATTTTTAAACATTATAAATTTACAGATTTTTTATTTAAAAGCTAATAATCAGTCCAGATGGCTCACACGTTTCATACACTCTTATAGTCATCCTTTTTCGATCATTTAACCATTGGATATCAGTGGTGGGTATTTGAGCTCAAAATGTGGATTTATTGTTTTGTGTCCCACAAGACGGTGCTAAACTTACATTCAAGGTTTGATCACCTTTACAGTAACAAATGTTTTTATTTTTTATATACTACCAGATAAAAAAAAAATCTTAGAGTATGCGATGATCGAAGGGATTCTGGTAATGTCAGGCCTGCTAACCAGTGTAGACTGTTCATAATCAAGACTTCATTGAGGTTATTTTAAAGTGAAAATTATTCTCTGAACTTGTTTAGGAGCTGATCCCTATTGCATCATTTCCTGTGAGGGTGAAAAAGTCAGGACTCCAACAGTAAAGGACACAATCAACCCGGAATGGAATTGCAGTGCTGTATTCTACCGTAAAAATCCTCTGAAGAAACCAGTTAAAGTCCAGGTATAAAGCCTGTGTTTTATAAAGCCTGTGTTTTACCTAATGTGGCATCACTATTTGATATAAAGTTGTTTGTTGAAAAAGCACAAATTGATTGACTTCGCAAATGGAATTCAGAATATTTGGTCCACAAGTTTAAAAAAGCCTCTCAGAAAATTACTGAACCATCATCATAAAATATGTCTCCGAGACCCATATTTCACACTTTATTGATTTGAGTTCAATCTCAAGCATTGTTCATGCAAGAATCATTGAATTAGGTGATTCTGGGCATTGCTGTGGGTACTACACCCTTGCAAGAAAAGATCACTGTAACCTACACTTCACACTTTTTGGACTGTGTTGAATTTTTCCATTTAATTCTTGAGGCCACATTGTTTTTTTAAAAGAAAGTAATTTTTGTTTTTTTAGAGTCCATATTTCAGTCTATCTATCCAGCACTTGTTAACACAAAGAGACCCATGAATAGTTATGAAACTTCTTAAATATTGTAGTCAGACTTGTATGCATGTTGCACAATCACTTGGCTGCTGCTACTTTTGTTAAATTTATTGTCCATTTTGCATCCTAGTTCTAAAGTTTCAGATGCGTTGCTATGAAAGTTGGTAAATATTATGATCATAACCTGAAGTTACGCACATCAGCAAATCACTTTGCTTCCAGGGTTTTTATTAGGGTTACTGCCCTTTTTGCTGAATGCAGAGTATGTCACAATCTTGTTAGAACAACTTGTGTTGCAGTTTTTGATGGATTTGCTATCAACTTGGTAAAAAATTTTGTCATGATCTGAAGATTCACAAATCAATAAGTCACTTTGCTGGCCCACAATTCTTGTTAAATTTATTTATTTTAATTTAATTAGTGTAACTTGTCCTGCAGTCTTTGATGGATTGCTATGACTTTGGTAAAATGTGGGTCATGATCTGAAGATGCAAAAATCAACAAGTCATTCTGCTTACCAACAATTCTTGCTAGATTTATTGACTTTTGTTTCATTAGTGCAACTTGCCCTGCAGTTTTTTACAGACTGCACTGAAACTTAATTTTTCAGTGGGGATGAACATGTTACAAATTACTTTTTTCCCTCAAATTTTATTAGAGTTATTGCCCTTTTTGTATTGTGGTTTAATGAAGTGTATGACACTATCTTGTTAGCACAACTAGTCTTGCAGTATATGATGGATTGATATGAAACCTGATAAAAGTTTATGGACCTGTAGATATATTCATTAACAAATCTCTTTGCTTACCCAGAATTGTTATTCGATTTATTAACCTGTTTGCCTTGTAGCTTAATGCAGTATATGACAAAATCTTGTTTGCACAACTTGACCTGCAGTTCGGATGGATTGCCATGAAAATTGTTTCATATTATGTTTGTCACCTAATATAAACATGTAACAAATCACTTAGCTTTGACAGTTTTTGTTGGAGTTATTGCCCTTAGTGTTTAATCTTAATGCTGAGCTTAGTACAATCTTCATAATGCAACAGTTTATGATGGATTTCCATGAAACTTGGTAAATATTATGTTCATCACTGAAGATGAACATGTCAACAAATAACTTTGGTCCAACAATTTTTATTAGAATTATGTTCTGTGTGTTAGCTTAATGTTGAGTATAACACAATCTTCACAGAGCAACTATTCCAGCAGTTCTTGATGGTCATCACCTGAAGATGCAAATGACAGCAAGTCATTTTCCTCTTTTAAATTTTAGCTCACCTGTCTGTAAAGCCATGTGAGCTTATGGTATGTTCCTGTGTCCATTGTGAATTGTTCATGGAGCCATGTTAGCCCATTTGGTACAGCATTAGACTCGGAATCCAAGGGTTACAAGTTTGATACCTGCTCAGGCCAGCATGGGTCTGTTGCCCAGAGAAATTTAGCTTAAATTTCCTTAACATGATATAGCCAATAATGTGTTAGAAATGCTATTAAAACAAAAAATGACCCCCAAAAACATGTATTGTGCCTGATGAATCATGTGTGATGCATTGGACCATCAGCAGTTACCACCCTTTGGAGTCATATCTCGAATCCAGTGTCAGTCAGACTTGGAATATGGGTATTTATCAGAATTTTTTATAAGTTCAATAATGAGTGAGAATCATGCATATTAATTAAGTGACCCTGCATCTGACTGGTAAACCGTGTTGCCACTCTCAAGCCATATTTCTTATCTGATTTTGATCAAACTTAGAATATAGGCTTATATCATTAAGATCTTGGATGATTTTGGTAAGGAGTGTGATTAACACATTCTAATGAGGCAATATTGCATTGCATTGCTTGAGCTTGTCACCACTCGGGAACCACATTTCTGATCTGAATTTGATCAACTTGAAATATCAGCTTTTATCATCAAGATCTTAAATAATTTCAGTAATGTGCAAGGTCTGTATGTAATAATGTATGTAATAATGATGTTACCATGCATCTGAATGTATGTAATAATGATGTTACCATGCATCTGTATGTAATAATGATGTTACCATGAATCAGAATGTATGTAATAATGATGTTAACATGCATCAGTATGTAATAATGATGTTACCATGCATCTGTATGTAATGATGTTACCATGCATATGTATGTAATAATGATGTTATTGTGCATCTGTATGTAATAATGATGTTACCATGCATCAGTATGTAATAATGATGTTACCGTGCATCAGTATGTAATAATGATGTTACCGTGCATCTGTATGTAATAATGATGTTACCATGCATCTGAATTAGTGTAGAAGCTATACATTCTCATCTGAGTTTAATTTTTTTTTAAAAAACCATGGAATAAGGGCTTATATCACCAAGATCTTGGACAGTATTGAAGGTAAACAGGATCAATGCATGTATTTGAGTTGATCTGGCATCTGATGGACTGCTTGTTGAAAATATTGAAGCTATATAATTTGTATCTGATTTGGTCAAACTTCATATGTTGACTGCATTAATGAGATACCATACATCTGTATGTCTCACCAGGTTTCTATAAAATATGGTAAATGAGATTACATCATCAAAGGTCTTGGATGATTCAGTTTTGAGCAAAAAACTTCATATTAATTATGCCCTTTTCTTGAGAATAAATTTTTATCAGGATATAGTAACATTGGTAAAAATCAAGATGATATAAGATTTAGGAGATAGTGTACATAGGTTGTTGTTTGTGTAGTAATACTTAAGCCTGATTAGTGAAATGGTCAACTGTTGAGTTATGTAAGTCATGTGAGTAGTGTCTGCTCCATGTGGGCCTCTTGTTATGAAAGTTATTGCTCATCTTGTTTTACAAGTTAATGCAGTGTTTGACACAATCTAATTAGTGCAACTAGTCTTGCAGTTTATCTTGCAGTGTTTTAGGATTGCTGTGAAATTTGACGCACATAATGGATATCTTAAGATATACCACCATGTCGGCCAATTCTACGTGTCGGGTAATTCTGCGCAATGATACAACATTCCTGTAAACATTGGATCACGTGTTGTTTTGGTCGAATATCCAATTTGTGTCAAGAAAGAACAATCGTCCTCTTATGAAGGAAGTGATATTCATAAAAAGTGTACAACAATATCCCACATTTCTACCCTAAGTGCATATGAAAATGTGATTTCTGAATGTCAGCATGAAGACCCACTCCATGACCGTCTTGAACTTGTAACCCAGAAAATCCTATGTATCTTTGAGAATCATAAAATAAATACATTATATAAAAGATAAAATGTATACCTTAAAACAATACTGCATTTTAATCCAAGTTTCTTGTTTTGCAAGAAGTTGTCCCACATAGTTTTATCATCTGCTATACAACATGTCAACTTGCCTCTAGAATGGGATTCTCAAGAAATTCCCCGACATATAGTCTGTTTCTAAATTCTTTTGTAATTTTTTTCCCATAAACGAGAAATTGTAAACGCATTACATCCTATTTATTGTTGCTTTTCTTCAACACAATAGCTTTTTTTTAATAAAATGCTGAACTTTACTAATTTTTTTACACGATCAGTTTAGTTTGCTTAGTATTTTGTAAAACCAGCTATAAACCTGACCTAATTACTCGACCAAAATGCTGACAGAAACAGTCCAAAGTAATGTATTTCATTTCCATAGCCCAATTAATAAACATTACATCTTCTCAAAGCTGTGCGCAGAATAGGCCGACATATCGCGAATCACGAAAACATGGGTGATATCCGGTGTGTCCAAAATAAATATTATTTTGAACAGAATATTCTGGTGTCAATTGCCTCTTTTCAAATGGTAGGCATTGCATTATTTTATTTTCTTCAATTGGTTGAAATCGGTATGCGTTTTGCTTCAGTATTGGTGATGGAAACCTTAGGTGCGCAGAAATGCCCAACATCATTGTACATGTTAATATATCTTTGTGCAGCTGGATGCAGTGTATGACAGAGTTTTGTAAATGCAACTATTCTTGCTGGTTTTAGTTACTGCTAAAAACTTAGTACATATTATGGTCATTAACAGAAGATATTCATTTTTAAAAATCATGGTGAGATGTGGGAGGGATGAGGATGGCAAATTGCCAAAATTTCTGATCTTTTGTATACATACTGTTCCACCTGGAATCAGGAAACATTGAGGGAATTCATCTTGATTAGTACAACACTCTTATCATAAAAGTAGGTCACAGTGGCTAATATTTTATGCTTTATTGACATGGCTTCAGTCTCAAGACACTGTTCTTGCAAAAATCATCAAATTATATGATTGTGTGATCTCTTTTTGTACCACACCTGAAAAAGAAAAAGTTAATGTGAGCTTCTGTTCAGTTTTTTGCATTTAGCTCTTGACCATTTAGGTCTTTTTACCTCCAGGATGCTTTCTGTTACACATGGAATCATTAAACTTGGGGTGTGTGTGCATTTTGATGAAAACTACATTGTTCATCTCAAAGGTAGGTCACCGTGACCCATATTTCACAATTCACTGACTTGTGTGAAATTATGTTTTTACAGATATTGCATGGATCTGTAAGGTAGGTGATTGTATATATCTCTCTTTATACTGCATCTGTACAAAAATGGTGACTGCCTTACATTAACAGTTTGATGGTTTATGTGAAATTTTTGAAATTTGGCTGAAGACTACATTTTCTTGACATCCTATGAACATACTGACCTATCTAGAGCCTTGAAACTTGGTTAGGGGATTCATGTTGATGAGCATTGATTCTGCATTTAAATAGTAGTTATAGCCCATATTTTATGCTTAATTACCTTGGTTTAAGGTTTGTTTGATGTACATTTATGTAACTTTTGTTAGAAAGTGACCAACATTTTATTGTCAAAGATAACCGTTGTCTCAGTTTATTTTCTGCCTGATAATTAACATGTACTGTGACCTACTGGAGATAACTAAAAGCTCTTTACAGGTGAGCTATATGATTGTTGATTACAATCTTGCTCTTAATAGTGGGCAAAAGGTATCAAGTTCTTTAAAGCTATATGGCCCAACTGTAAGTTACGTAAATAAACATAATTTTTGAAAATTTCATCTCAGATATTTAACTGCAGTATAAAAGAAAAATTAAAGAAAATGACCATTTCTTATGTAAATCAGAGGAGAAATCAAATATTTATGTAGTTTTTTTTTTTACAGATCTGGAATAATAACGTCCTGCGAGATAAGTACATGGGAAAGCACCTGTTCACCAGTTCTGATGATTTTATAAACTCTATACAGCACTTTGATTTGGTTGGCCGTGGCAAGGAGGGAAATCAACAGAGACCAGGAAAACTTACAGTGCAAATCACTCAGACAAAGAACTTCTTAGCACTCTGAGCTGAGAGTCATAATCAGTGCTTTTTGATGAATTGTCTACAGGGTTAAAGTTCTGACACACAGTAAAATGTTATTTATTTTTATACGTGAAATACTGTTGTTTATTTGACTGTCATGTTATTAGTATAGCCTACATGTTGAGTAATGTGAAAAGTGTGACATCACCAGGGATGATTCCAATGTACACAAGCAAATGCAAGAAATGGGTTGCAATTTTTAAGAAACTGTTCCTTTTGTGTTTTGTACAATTAAGCATTTAGATTTAGAAATTACATGTTCTATCTCTACATGTTTTGTTTACTTTCAGATCTGAGCTGTGATTTTATAGAATCTTTACTCTGATTCCACTATGTTCATGTTTACAATGGAATTATCTCCCGTACAACATCCTGCTTGAGATGGTTACTAATGTATTTTCTCATCTGATCGTTTGCATGATTATTGCATCTTACAACAAATTGAATTCTGACACCTTATGAAAGCTCAGATTCTTTTCTTTGTATAAATTTTGTTAATTTGATGTTTGTTTAGGCAATGTTTTTTAGTGTATTAAAAAAGTTGGAATGAATAATTTAAAGGAAAAAAAGGTTCAGGAACACTGCATAAAACAAAAAAGTCAGAATAATTGACATTTTATTGTGTTTTTGATCTTTTGAGTTGAACATGTTGAAATGTCTGGATAGTTTTTTAATTGACTGTTTGTCTTGGATTTGAAATTGCCTTGGTTTCTTGCTGTAACAATATTTGCTATTGCAAATTCATAGATAGGGTGAATTTACCATTTGGGCATGAGTACATTTGCATTTCAGCATAAGAGTACATGCTCCATTTGGGCATCAGAGTACATGCTCCATTTGGGCATCAGAGTATATGTGCATTTCAGAATAAGAGTACATGCCCCATTTGGACACAAATGTACTTGTGTATTTGGGCACCAGATTACATGTACATTCTGGTACCAGAGTACAGGGACACCAGAGTTCAGGTGCTTTCATAAGATACAATTACTTCTCTTATAGAAACAAAGCTTTTCCAATCCCAAATAAAATATAGTAGTGGAGTGCTACGATCATGAAATTATGGGATGTTTGCTGCTTATAAAGTGTATCCATTTACATGCAAATTATGGGATGTTTGCTGCTTATAAAGTTTATCCATTTACATGCAAATTATGGGATGTCTTTAAAATCTACAGAATCAGTGTCAACTTAAGTATTTCATATATAGTTTTCTAACTCAAACCATCTTAAGTATTCCATACATAGTTAATTAAAACCGGATGTTGTGAATCAGGAACTTAAAGACAGAAAAACCCTTTTTAATGCTCTCCAGAGCTCTATATAGGAATTCAGTCAACTGAATCAGATTTATTGCAGTAATTAACATTTGATGGGGCAGAAGCTTATTATAAACGTTTTGGAGTTATTCATCATAATATTTATCATGGCATTTAGAATACATCCAATGGCTTTGTGACCAAGACTGATTTTTTTTATTTTTTATTATAGAGCTGTTTGATTGGATGCTCTCACAGTGTTCCGGGACTGCCATTTCAGGCATGCCTGGAACATTTGGAACTCATCCCAGTAAATTCATATTGATTGTTTAACTTGAATGCATTAAAAATATTTTTATGTATTTTATTGGTTTGTGTAAAATACATTATTTATCAAGAACTGTGAGTGTATATCCATATTAAAACTGCAGAGAGATCAAATTCAACACTGTATGTTGGAAATATTATAAAGGATTGCATAAATCGGAAGCTATTGGTATGTTCAACAATGGCAGATTTGGGTCCACACCACATTTAGTTTGGTGTGTGTAATATACTAGCAAATTAAATAAACATTTTCTGTCTGTTTTGCGATTTATTTATTTAGGATTTCTCTCAGCTCAGGAACTGTTGATCTGAAGCTGTAGAATTGTGCTCTAGCATTCATTTTGAATGCCATTGGCTTCAACTGAAGGTTCAGGAACATGGAGATATCGAGGATAAATGCATGAAACACATTCAGGATCAATTAGGTATAAATTAGTGTTCTCAGATTTAATTCAGATAATATTCATTCTTGACATCTGTGTAAATTGGATTATTCAGGAAGTAAAGGTAACAACATGCAATTGAAATTTATGAAATTGGGTTTAACTTACAAAGTGAGGATAAAGAACACTTTTCATTTTTATAAAAGAAAATGCAAACTGCTGATCCACTGGAAAAGAAATCCCCAATATTTTGTCAGCTCAGTAATAAATTTCATGTCTGTAAGACAGCTGTCAGTTCAGTGATAAATTTCATGTCTGTAAGACAGCTGTCAGCTCAGTGATAAATTTCATGTTTAAGACAGCTGTCAGCTTATTGGTAAATTTCATTTCTGCAAGGCAGCTGATAAATTTCATGTCTGTAGGAAGTTGTCAGCTCAGTAATAAATTTAGAGTCTGTGAGACAGCTAGCTGTCAGCTCAGTAATAATTTGTTGAAAGACAAGAATTTATTTCAATTAGTACCTCAGAATACTAAACACTGGTATTGGTGGGCAAAATTGTATTGTTTAGGAATATTTTTTCTACATTAGAAAATTAAATAGTATGAATTACCTTTAAAGAGATTGAAAGTTTTCTGAGTTGATGTGGTTTCTTAGTTAACTTTTAAGTGACTTTTATGGTTAGAATTTTCACTAAATATTCTAATAAATACACTGAATTTAATAAATAATCCTTACATGGGTGTTTATGTGTCATTTTGAATATTCTGCATGCTTACTTTTTAGTGGGAATGTATGCTTTGTATTCTTGTGTTCTGATCTTGATTTCTGGTTCAAGATATAGCTGTTACTTTTTCCATTATTTAATAGTTGTTTACTTTTTACCTATTATTGTTAAATTGGTCACCTTTTTATCCATGTGACTTTAATAAGTGTTTTGCTTGTATATTATTGATGCATTTTAAGACTTTTTCCCAAATCTTTAGTAGAATTGTATTTATAGTTTTTTTTTTATAATTCATCATAATTGTTTGCATTTTTATTTTCATGTCCGTCTCATCTTCATAGTACCTGTTAAAATAACTATTAATTTAATTGTTATCATTCACTATTATGCAATTTCAGTCAGACATCCAGGTATTCTGCGAGAGAACCAGATATTTCAATTGGTTTGTCTAGTTAGCAACTATACATTTTAACATTTTTTTACCGCAGCAGTTACTTTTCAGTTTTAGAATGTTTCAGTTATTATCTTAAATAATTGGTCTTGAATTTGTCTGTTCTTTCTCAAAATGTGGCAGCTACTGCTGACAAATATGTACTTACTTGTAAATATTGATCCCATATCGTGAAAGTTCTTCCTTGCGCAGAAAAATTTGTCGCATAAAAAAAAATGTAGAATATTATCATGTAGAGTTGAATTACCTAGTTCTCAATGTTAATTTGGCATGCCAGGACTTCTTATAGCGTATTAAAAGTGTATTACCAAGTTACTGTAAATAAAACTATTTCATGCTTAAATTTGATTGTTTTCAAAATATTTACCATACAATAATTTCACAGTTTTCCATTAATGTGAATGCATTTGTGTGCTTGGTGTTGAGATTACACAAACAAGGTATGTGAGTAACATACACAAACAAGGTATGTGAGTAACATACACAAACAAGGTATGTGAGTAACATACACAAACAAGGTATGTAACATACATAAACAAGGTATGTGGGTAACATAAACAAGGTATGTGAGTAACACAAACAAGGTATGTAACATACACAAACAAGGTATGTGAGTAACATACATAAACAAGGTATGAGAGTAACATACACAAACAAGGTATGTGAGTAACATAAACAAGGTGTGTAACATACACAAACAAGGTATGTGAGTAACATAAGGTATGTGAGTAACACAAACAAGGTATGAGTAACATAAGCAAGGTATGTGAGTAACATAAACAAGGTATGTAACACAAACAAGGTATGTGAGTATCATAAACAAGGTATGTGAGTAACATACACAAGGTATGTGAGTAACGAACAAGGTATGTGAGTAACATAAACAAGTTATGTGAGTAGCATACACAAACAAGGTATGTGAGTAACATAAACAAACAAGGTATGTGAGTAAATATGCACATACACAGTGCTGTGCATATTTATCAAAATGGACTAGGCCTTAGTAAATATTAATAATAGAAAATAAAAGCACTACCATAAAATCATTATAGTCACAATATATCAGAAATTATACTGCACAGTGTGTTGTTGCAATATATGTGTACAAGGAGTTCATATATGTAATAAAGCACATGTAATAAACTCTGGCCCAGTCTTTAAACCTTTGAGCACAAATCTCGGGCTTTAAATGATATTACAAAATTGAGAAATTTTGAAATACTGCTCACATTTAAATTATATTGCAGAATGTTACAATCTTCTAAACCTTGCTACTTTTACAAAAGTGCAAAATTTCCATGACTAAGATATAATTCATCTATTACTGTAAATTGTTGGGGTTTTGAGCACATTTTTTGTGCTCCGAAAGTTGTGAGAATATGGGGCCATTTTGTAAATCCTTTACTTCAGTGCCTTGAAAGCCCTTATATCAATACATCAAAAATTTAAAATTTTCTTTTGACTATGGTTTTCTTTGAATCAAAAAGAAATTGAAGATAAACTTCATTTTCACTTTGGTGAAAGATCAGATATTATTGTTAAAATATGTTTGTGTCCCTCAACTATGCAGAATATTTAGCTAGCTCTGTTACACAGTTATAGGTAAATCTATGTCTATAACTGTGATGTTAAGTTTCTGTTTATGCAGAATTGGAAATTATTTTTCATAAATGAAATGGTCAATAATTCATTTGTCCTAGCTAGCTAGATAAAATAGATGCATGATATAGTCATTTGCAATATATTTTATTATTTGTATAATGGCAAACAAGGAGTGCTGTTGCTGTGATGATGTGCTTTCCTTTCTTGATTTTCTTTACATGTTGGCTCTTGCTATAACAAGTTCTGCTTTGGGATACAGGACTGCTGGCCTTCTTTATCCACCACACACCAGTTGTCTGTGTTTCTGAAACTGAGCAACCACTGAATTTAAACATTTCATAACAAAACTTGGTAAAACTCCAGTAGCTTTTGGCTAACTGATTTAAAAATCATTTTATTGGAAATGTTTTCTGTAATTTCAAAAGCTGGTGCATTTGTGAACCCATAGAATACCATTTTTATTTTAAAATATAAATTACTGTAAACTATCTGCATACAATCACAGTGAAAGTTTGGATGCTTTGCTAGCAAAGGACTTAAAGACAGAAATTTGCCTTAACACAATTTTTCATCTGTCATTGTGCATTGATAATTTTCAAAGACAATTTTTAGCTTTCTTTCAGGATTCAATGTTCCTTTACTTCTGAAAATCATATCAGAGTATATCTGAGCAATGTACATGACTTTTGTGACAACGTACATGACTTTTGTGAAAAATAATTGTTTAATAATAGTCCGGATCAATTTTTTCTTATTTCTCAGTTGATATGAAAAATGTCATCATGCTACATTTTACAAATTGTTCATTATTTTCAGTAAATTTTTAATCTGTTTGTTCACGGCTGTAGTTAACTTTTTACAATTGCTCTTGTACATTTTCAGTGCAGTTCATGAAATGTATCTGCCAGTTGACAGAAATTTGTATGTCACCCATCCTCATGTAAGAGGAATATTTGCTTGATGTCATATGATATACTGTAAATACATTCAAAGACACATAACTTATTCAAAGACACATATAACTTATTCAAAGAAAACACATAACTTATTCAAAGACACACATAACTTATCCAGTGATGCATGACTTATTCAGTGACACAAAATGCATTCAAAGACACACATAACGTTTCCTATATGCATTTAATTCTCCATTTTTGAGAAGATAGCTATACAGTGGTCCCACTCTTGTTAAAGGCCATTCCTTCTAGCATTTAAATATTTAATATGTTCATTTAAGAATCACGGGATAGTTATCAAGGTATGAGATAAAATGTATTTCAGTGTTATTTAAGATAATTATGCATAATCATCAGTCATGGTGCAAAATCACTTTGTCAGTAAAATTGGGTCACAAGCATAAAGCTGTAATGACCACTGTCGATTCCATTTTCCTGCTCACTGCAGTTGAATGTATATTGACTTTGCTTATTCAGATCTTTCTGACATCAGATTTCTCAGTGGTGATAAAAAAAGGACTCAATTTTTGTTCAATCAAATCGCTTTTACTTTTGATCCTGAACTGAGAATGATGACATTTTGCAATTTTTTTAACATCTTATTTCTTTGTTGTCAATTTTTAGTTATTACACAATATGCTCAGTCTTTACAAAGAAAGTCATTTACTGACTTTTTTTCTTTTTTATTCTGGTACCCTTCTAAATATATTTCATATCGATGAGAGAGAAGCCATAATGGCTAACATACCATTGTACTATCTGGTGAACTGGATGTCACGCTGAGTTGACCTTAACAATTCTTTGCTTCTCAATGCTTTTTGTAATCTTGATAATTATTGATGTTAATTACAGCCAGTAAACCCAGTAGTAAGGATCATTGGATTATTTACCTCTCTGTATTTATTGAATTTACTTTATTGGATTGTTGGAACAAATGTCAGTGTGTTGAGTTTAGAAATTAACAAATATAGTAGTAGTGAGATTTCTGTCTATAAACAACTATTATGTGACCACTCATGAGGGGTGAATTTGTCACTTTTTGCATTAATATCCCAGCTGCTGGCTGCTTTAGAGGAGTGGCCATCCTTGAGGGCTACTTTTGACCACAAACTTGTCAGTGCCACGGTATTCTGGCCACATAAAGCAGGTGGCTGCTGGTCAGTAGGTGCCATGTAAGAGGGGGACCACTGTAACAGATTCTGTTTATCTTACTCCTATTGTAAAACCATTATATGCCAGCAGATCAGGGACTATGTTGGTTGTTCTACTGATTATTCCCAGTAAACTGCTGTAGGCCCAGATCTGCTGCCACATTATGTGGATCTTTGCAGTTGGATCTGATGTGTACACAAGTTTATATGGTAGATACAGAAAGAATGTTTCTCTGATGCAGATTTTTCATTCTTTGCACTGACACTTCCAAAGATTATCCACAAACTGCAAATTTATATTCTATGCAATATTATTTCTTTACAATACATTAATCCCTTGTATAATATCATACTGTATTTAATGGTCTTCATCATGTATAATGTTGATCCCTTTAACATCATGAAAGTCACTCACTGTCTATCATTCAGTCTGCTTGTACTCAATAATGTAGCAAGAAATTTTGGACCCCCTTGCAAAACTTAATCCTGGGGCCTTCTCACAATAAAAAGGTGGTTTTATGAGAATCTTGTGCCTCCAGCAGTTGCAGGGGTTACTTGGATTGTCGCTGTGCCACAGCTTTACTCCTTTTAGTTTTTTTTTAGCCTTTCTCGATGTGTACATATGCTTTATTTGAAATTTTGTCCATAACAAATGATATGTAAAATTGTACTTGTTTAAAAATGTAGTAGCTGGTTGTCTGATTTATTCTTGTTGAATGAAATAATTCAAACACTTAGAAGTAAATATAGTTATTTAAATTAAACATGGACTCAGAATTGCTGACAGAAAGACAGTGCTTTATTACAGTTAGGTATGTTATCAATGTAAACCAAAATATGCAGGTTTTGTCATTTAAAATGTATTTGTACTCCTACACTTGAACATTACTATGTAATCATACAGTGACTTAACTCACTTTAAAGTCAAGTCCAACTGCAGACTGTACAGACCCAGATCTGCCATGGCATTATGTACTTGGTCTGTGCAGTTTATTTAGGAGTAATCAGTAGAATAAACAACATAGACCCTGATCTGCAGGCATATTATGCAGTAGCAGTTCAGGGTCTATGTTCTTTGGAGCTGGACTTGACTTGTTTGTGAGTCCAGATGGTATAAAGATGTATGTTGGATATAATGTTTACCAACTTAAATGCAGATGCTTTTAATACAGGGTTCCCACGCTACCGGGAAATTGCAAAATAATCAGGAGAAATGATAATTTTTTTCCCCACCATGAAAAGTCCTTGAATTTCGCAAATATTAATGAAAGTTGGGAAAAACCTGGGAATTTTCTGGCACCACTTGATGCCTGAGACAATTACGTAATTGAGTTGTAACTAAACTGATCATGAGTTAAATTTATCGAGTTCTAACCAGAATATTTGGAGGGTGCAGTATGGATCATTTGGGTCAATCCAAACACTTAATGGATTAGATTCGTCTAGTAGATTTTAATTTTCAAGTTCAGCTCGATATTCGTATTTTTCCTTACGTGGAAGGTATGGAAACCAGTCTAGCATCACAAGAGGCCAACATGGTGGTGGCAAAGCGTAGCTGCTTACCGGATGGCCAAGCAAACTTTAAACATTGTTAGATTGAGTGATACATGCATGAAATCGATATGAAAGTTACTTATTTTGTCAGAAATTGTGAGTATTAAAATTGTGATGTCTTTAATCTGCCGAAAGACCATATAAAACTACAGCATTGATGAAATGTGACCTGTTAATCGCGATTTGCATTGCTAGTCGCATGAGTACACATATCTAACAACCCTAATTTTCAAATGTTGTAGAAAAAAAGTTTTAAAAAAATATTAAATGAAAGTCATATACTGGTTGTAATAAAAATGCAAAAACGAAAGAACACAAAATTTTCCATGTTTATATATTCCGAGAACAACTTATGGAGTTTTGTTGCATCACGTGACTACCATGTTGACATGTGCTCTCTGCTTGATAAATCAGACTGGCCAGATTGCTGGTTTTTACAAAAAGTATCTGACTTTCATTTAGTATAACTGAATTTCTGTACAACAACATTAAAAAGGAATTTGTTGTTGATATCACGTGACTATTGGACTTCCGATGTCATCATTTGAGATTTGTGAAGTTACGTGACTGGTAATGCAAATGGCAAGTACCGGGTCAGGTTTCATCTGTGACGTAGTTTTGGCTAGTCTGTCAGCAGATTAAAGACATAACGATTATAATACTTGGCATTTATGAAAAAATAAATCATTTTCCTATCAATTTCATGCAGGTATAAGTCGATATAGCATAAGTTTAAATTTTCTAGGCCCGCTCGTAAGCGACTACCATATGTCGCTACAGCATGGTGGTGGCAAATTCCAAATTTTCAATATGCAATTGCAATGACCCCACACCCCAACCTAAATGTCCATATATGAAAAATGGGGTGGGAATATTTGGAAGAAACCAGGATTAGAAAACAGACTGCTATTTGTTTTAAGCCAAATTTGAAGTCCAAATAGTTGAATCTCAGAGCTGAAATGAGAAATTGTCATCCTTTGTATTATATATTAAAAAACGATACGAGCCCCTGTATCAATACTGGTTTGGGGACTGGTATAACGAATTACAAGAAGACATGTTGATTTTACAGAAAATTCAGTCCTTGTTTATACAACAGTATATAATTTTAAAGGCTTTTGTCAAAATTTAAATCAACCCTTTTGAAAATGTTTTTTAAATGATAGATTTTTAACCAGATAGTCTAAGGGGATTAGATTGTTTGAAAAATCTTGTTCGGGATTTTATTGGTACAGATAAATTCATGGTTAAACTCTTCGTTATAAGACAAGATTCTAATTATTTGTGTGTATTGTTTTTTTATACTGTAATAGGAAATGTTTACTTTCTATTAGATGCATATATATATTGCGATAGAATTCTTTAGAATTAAAGGTTTGAAAGGAAACAAAACTAATTTATGTTCATTATGTTGTTTTCACTTAGCAACATAATGCAGGTCAGCAAAATAAAGTTAGAAGTTTTATTTTGTACATTTAAATGACTTTACGTGCCAGTTTATAGGAATACAATCAAACTTGTTTTGTGTGATACATTTTGTGGTTTTGTACATGATCATCTTTTCTGACTTAGATGTTTTGGAGAGTCTTGAAAGAGAAACATCTTTGGATTTAGAAAATGCATGTTTTATAATCTAATATGTTCTTTAATTCCATTCAGTAATGGTTATATGTAAACCTGGAAAAAATTAATTTCATCCTGGAAAAACCCTGGAAATGACCTGGAAATTATTCTTTAGAAAAGCGTGGGAACCATGTTTAGTAATATGTACATGTTATTATTTACTTCATATGTAGATTTTCTGTTCTTTTCTTCCACAGAGTAATTAGTACAGGATTTCACAGTAGATTTAAACTATGCCAGTGACAGCACAAAAGAAGACAAAAACTTATTATGACTTCACAAAATAAGTAAAAGATTTTCAACCATTTGTGAGCTTAATGTCAGTTAAATAAATGACATAAATTTAGGTACCTTTGGAGTTATATGTTTAATGATTCAAGCTTACTCCTGTTTAGTACCAGAGAGGTCTGAGGGTGTTTAGTCACATCGTTAGCTTATCTCCCATTAACCATGGTTGTTTTAGAAACCGTATGGTCTTTTTTTAACAGTTTGCTGCTTTCTTTTCTTACTCAAGCAGTTTTTGAAAAAGCTCTTTACTCAAATTTGCTCAGATTTGAATAAGTCTTGATGTAATTTCTTTTATTTTATACACAAAAATATGTGCATATATCATTGGGGGCATTGATTATAAGAGTGTATTGATACCTGATTAAGATGTATACTAACAGTACAAAGCTTCTCAGATTTTCTCATTGTTCATGGATAGAAACTTCAGCTGTGATTACAAATAAACTTACCCTTTACGCACTGAAAACTTTGAGAGAGCAGAATTTAGGTCTGTTGTTTTAAAATTTATATCTACTATGAAATGAGACCGAATCCTTGTGTGTTTTATGCATTCATGAATTATATGACATGTTCAGAGGAACACTTTTAGGTACAATGCTTTGTTACCCAATTAACTCTTTACTTTCTGTAGATGGAGGTAACTCATCTGTTTTTACATGCATTTCCCAGATGAGTCTTGACCTATTGCAGAGGGAGGTAACTCCTGTTTCCGTTGAGGAAGTTGAGAGCATATTTAGCTCACATGGCCATAAGACCATGTGATCTTATTGTATAGCCCTGCATCCATCAAGCATCATCCATTGTGAGGCTGTCCATCAACAATTGCTTGTTAGCACTCTGGGAATCATATTTCTGATAAAATTTCAATCATACATGGAACATGGGTTTACGTCATGAAGAATTTTATGATGGATAAAATTTGTGCATATTAAACAGGTGATCTTATGACTGATTGATTAACCTTGTTAGCACTCTGGAGGTCATATTTCTGATCCAGTTTTGATTAAACTTGAAATATATACTTTTATCTTTAAGATCTCGGATGAGTTTGATAATGAGCAAGATCCATGCATACTAGTTAGGTGATGTTTATCCTTCTGTACATCTTATTTCAGATTTGATTTTAATCAAACTTGGAATGGATGAGATCCATGCATGCTAATTAGGTGACCTTGCATCTGAATGATTGAGCTTGTTATCCCTCAGAAAGCCAAATTTCTGAACTGAATTTGCTCATACGTGAAATATGGGCTTATATAATCAAGATCTTGGATATTTTGATAATAGTGAGCCCAATACATTTTATTGAGATAATATTTTATCAGATTTACTGAGCTTGTGATGTTTATGGCAGACTTATGTTTTATCTGATTTTGAACAAACTTGGAATGTGCGCTTATATCATGAAGTTGGACAGTTTCTGTAATGCAAAATCCATATGTATTAATGAGGTGATCTTGCACCAGATGGGCCGAACCGATTGCCACTCTTACAGCCATATTTTTATCAAGCGTCAAATAATAGGCTGTATTAATTAGATACCTTGAATCTGATTGGTTGAGCTTCTTACCTCTCTAAATATGGAAGCTATATTTCTCATTCAGTTTCTGTAAAACTTGGCAGAAGGGCTTATATCGTCAAGAGACACTATATTAATTATGTCATAATATTTAGAATGTATTGTTTATCAGTATGGTAAAATAGGTGAAATAAACATCCTGTAAAGTTTGGGAGATTGTTTATATAGGTTGTGTTATACAATACTGCATAAGGATGCTTTGCAACATGGTCAGCTGTTAAGTTATGTAAACTAGGTAAGTGATATCAGGCCATCTTGGGCCACTTGTTTGCATATTCCATGTGCAGTCATATTAGATAGTCTATCTTTGAAATTTCTGATAGTTATGTCTAGAAAGAATTACCAAAGAGATTGCTAATTGTCTTCATACCTCCCCATTAAATTTATTCATAAATAAAAATGTGAAATCCATTTTGTGTGTGTGTGTGTGTGTGTGTGTGTGTGTGTGAAAATAGCCAGTAAATTCAGGGCCAGTCATGTCCTTTTATTATCCATCCATTGATCTATCTGTTCATTTTGAAAAAAAAAGTTGCACGTACAGCTAGTTATGTTTTTGCTGGATAGAGTTGATCTGTGGTCAGCATGGTTATATTTGTGACAGTAAAATCTGTCTTCAAAGATCACAGCTGTCAAAAACCACCTGTCTTGAGAGGAGCTGGTTTTTCAAGATAGGCTATTGTATGCCCATCATATATGTGTGTAATTCACATATGGGATCAGCTGGGTTGTTCTGGTCGTAAGACCTTGGCATCAGTGTGCTAATGGAGATGGTATCCATGACATATTGATGTTTTGTAACAATGACTGTAGTTGGGATGTTAAAGTCCTCAGAGCCCAATGACTGTAGTTAGGATGTTAAAGTCCTCAGAGCCCAGTGACTGTAGTTGGGATGTTCAAGTCCTCAGAGCCCAATGACTATAGTTGGGATGTTAAAGTCCTCAGAGCCCAATGACTTTAGTTGGGATGTTAAAGCCAAATGTGACCATTCCAGAATTCAGGGATTTACAAAATTTTGAAGTCTGGTCTTAAGTTAGAACATGACATTACTATAAAATGACTTGGATTTGGATTAAAAAATGGAAGAAAATCTGAGAATATTTGAGAAATCAGAATGCTGTCAGTTTCTTATATATATTGTGCATGCTGATATATTTGCCTACTAGTTATTATTCTGCAATAAAAGTGCAATGAAAACAGTGTTGTGTTATTTAGTCACATACTGGATAAACAGCAATGAGGCACTGTACCAATGGACTTCTGTTTCTTGCATCTAAGTCTTGTAAAAGAAAGAAAGAAAAAACCAACACTGGTGAATGAAAAAATTATTGTCAAGTTACTATTTCATGTGCAGAGATTACTGAAGTACATTGCCAAATACCAGTTGGGCTGACTGCTTTATGTAACGCTTACCCACTAAGTTTTAATCAAATTGTAATGAAATATGCATTTAGATAATTTTTTATGCTGAAATAGCTCAGACGTAATCTTGGCCAAGCACGAACAACATGATACAATTCTAACTTTTTAGACATTACTAGATGTACATCTCTCAGATGGCCAAGCATTCGCTATGACTGCATTTCAGTTGATTTTGAAAATATTAACACAATAATTGATGGCAATCAACAAGATAGTTCAATACACCAGGTCCCAAACCTGTTGAAACAGCCAACATAATCATAACAAACAGGTTCAGGGGCTGATTTATGGCTACTCAATTTTGCAGTTTCCCAATGTAAAAATATTTTGCAACTATTAAATTTCGTAGATCTAAAACTTGTGCTACTATTTATTGATTGTCCTCTGCTTTTCATTGAAAAGGGAGAAAATTAAATTTGGCCTGTCCATCAATCCTTCCTGTCATCCATCCCACTTTCATTTCTGCACAATAACACCCTTAATTATTAGATTTTTACCAAATTTGGTATGCATCTTTATATTATTGAGACTGTGAGGTTGCATTCCATGTCATTGTTTAGGACAATTTGTAGGCCGTGATTGTCAGGACCCACCCATGTTTGCATCCACACAATAACTGTATTCATTTTTATTAGATTTCAGCCAAATTTGATACATAGCTAGATATTTATGAGACCTAGGCCGAGTTTGAATGTCAGCATTCTGCATTATCTTTTAGCAGTTATTTTCCCTGGTTGTCAGATCCACCCACTTTTTTTCTACATAATAACTATTAGATTTCTACTAAATTTGATATGTAGCTTGATTTTCATAAGACTGGCAACTGCTCCGGTAGCCTAAGGGTTAGAGCATCTGCCTCGGATGTGGGAGGTTGCGGGTTCGAACCCTGGCCAAGTCGTACCAAAGACTTATAAAAATGGTACTAACAGGTGCCTCACTGGGTGCTAACATTAAGAGGTTAGTGTTTGGTCTGGGTGGGACATAATGCCACATGTCTGCAGCATGATGCCCAAGTGCTAGACATCACTTTAAACTGCCACACTGCAGACATAATGATATGACTAATATTGTTAAAGCTACATTTAAAAAAAAATCTAAATCTAAATCAAGACCATGGCACAGATTGTTAACATTCGGCATCGTTTAACAGAGTTATAATCCTTGATTGCCAGACCCACCCACATTCTTATCCACACAAGAACTCCCTTAAGGTATATTTGCCCATTTTGGTCTTTGTACCATGTATTTGGACCATATGATTTCAAATATACACAGCATAAACTCTGCATTGTAATTACATTTAGTATTAACTTGTGACAGTGCCTATATTAATTGCATGATTGTACATACAGACAGGTGCAAGTTTTTAATCAACTGACACTAGGACAATTATTTAAATTTTTTGGTTGAAACTTCAATAAAAATGAAAAGTTAGAGCATTCTCTAAAATTATACAAACCTGTAACATATGTACATAACATGTTTGATATGGAGACATTTGTTCATGTGCTCTGACTGGGACATCATGCTGCAGACATGTTGCATTATGTCCCACCCAGACCAAACACTAACCTCTTAATGTTAGCACCCATTGAGGCACCTGTTAGTACCATTTTTATGAGAGCACATGAACAGATGTCTCCATATCAAAGATGTTATGTACCTATGTTACAGGTGAGTGACCTCAATTGTACAACTCTGTTTATAGGTTTAATTCAAACTAAATGTGAACCCTATGATAAATTTTTGAAAACGAAAAAAATAAATTGCTATTTCTAGTGGACTTAATTAACTATTTTGCTATATAGTAATTACATTGCTATCATTTATTTACTCCTATCAGTTAGAATTAATTACAAATCATGCTTTCTGCTATGCTCATTGATGTCTTAGGGCCAAAATACATTGATGTCTTAGGGCCAAAATACATTGATGTCTTTGGTCTAAAATACATTGATGTCTTAGGGCCAAAATATATTGATATCTTAGGGCCAAAATACATTGACGTCTTAGGTCTAAAATACATTGATGTCTTAGGGCCAAAATACATTGATATCTTAGGGCCAAAATACATTGATGTCTTAGGTCTAAAATACATTGATGTCTTAGGTCCAAAATACATTGATATCTTAGGGCCAAAATACATTGATGTCTTAGGTCTAAAATACATTGATGTCTTAGGTCTAAAATACATTGATGTCTTAGGGCTAAAATACATTGATGTCTTAGGGCCAAAATACATTGATGTCTTAGGGCTAAAATACATTGATGTCTTAGGTCTAAAATACATTGATGTCTTAGGTCTAAAATACATTGATGTCTTAGGTCCAAAATACATTGATGTCTTAGGGCTAAAATACATTGATGTCTTAGGTCTAAAATACATTGATGTCTTAGGGCCAAAATACATTGATGTCTTAGGTCTAAAATACATTGATGTCTTAGGTCCAAAATACATTGATGTCTTAGGTCTAAAATACATTGATGTCTTAGGTCTAAAATACATTGATTAGGTCTAAAATACATTGATGTCTTAGGTCCAAAATACATTGATGTCTTAGGTCTAAAATACATTGATGTCTTAGGGCCAAAATACATTGATATCTTAGGGCCAAAATACATTGATGTCTTAGGTCTAAAATACATTGATGTCTTAGGGCCAAAATACATTGATGTCTTAGGTCTAAAATACATTGATGTCTTAGGTACATTGATGTCTTAGGTCTAAAATACATTGATGTCTTAGGTCCAAAATACATTGATGTCTTAGGGCCAAAATACATTGAATCTTAGGGCAAAATACATTGATGTCTTAGGTCTAAAATACATTGATGTCTTAGGGCTAAAATACATTGATGTCTTAGGTCTAAAATACATTGATGTCTTAGGGCCAAAATACATTGATGTCTTAGGTCTAAAATACATTGATGTCTTAGGTCCAAAATACATTGATGTCTTAGGTCTAAAATACATTGATGTCTTAGGTCTAAAATACATTGATTAGGTCTAAAATACATTGATGTCTTAGGTCCAAAATACATTGATGTCTTAGGTCTAAAATACATTGATGTCTTAGGGCCAAAATACATTGATGTCTTAGGTCTAAAATACATTGATGTCTTAGGTCCAAAATACATTGATGTCTTAGGTCTAATATGCAAGCATGCATGTAATGTAATGATGAAAAAATGTACATAAAGTGATAACCAAACAGGCACATAGTGTAATGACCAAACAGACACATAGTGTAATTGCTAAAACAGGCACATAGTGTAATTGATAAAACAGGCACATAGTGTAATGACCAAAATTGGTACATAGTGTAATGTGCAAACAGGCACATAGTGTGATAACTAAAAGGCACAGTGTGATGATTAAATCAGGCACATAGTGTAATTGCTAAAACAGGCACATAGTGTAATTGCTAAAACAGACACATAGTGTAATGACTAAAACAGGCACATAGTGTAATGACCAAAATTGGTACATAGTGTAATGTGCAAACAGACAAATTGGTACATAGTGTAATGTGCAAACAGGCACATAATGTGATGATGAAAACAGGCACATAGTGTGATAATTAAAAAGGCACATAGTGTAATGACCAAAAAAGGCATTGTGTAATGACCAAACACATATTGTAATGATGAAAATGGGTACGTAGTATAATGACCAAAATGTATATACAGTGCAATGACCAAACAAGCACATCATGTGGTATCATAAATGGACACAGTATAATGATTCAAACAGATACATAATGTAATGACCAAACAGATACACAGCAAAATCACCAAATTTGGCACATAGTGTAATCACCAGATAGGCACATAATGCAAGGGTCAAACAGGCACATATTGTAATGACCAAACAGGCACAATATGACATGGTGTAAGAATCAAAATGGGCACATATTGTAGTGAAACAAGCAGGCATACAGTGTAATGATCAAATGGGTACATAGTGTAATCACCAAACAGGCAGAGAGGGGAGTGACCAATCCAGGCACATACTGACCAAAACAGACACAATGTAATGACAGAAATGACACAGAATGATGACTGGAAAGAGGCACATAGTATCCTGACCCAACAGACCTATAGTGTAATGACCAAACATGCCTGTGTGTGTGTGTGATTTGTATTTTTAATGTACCTTTAACAATTTTTTGCTACAATGTCTGAAGTGTGGCAGTTTATAGTGTTACGTATATGTAATTTAATTACTTGTGTGTTAGTTTTAAATTCTTTTTAATTTAATTTTGTTTCATTACATTTTATTGTAATGATAATTTTCACTGGATTTGAATCTTTTTTCGGAAAATTCATTTCTCTTTTTTGACCTTATTAAGAACGTAAAGGTTGCTTCATCACTATTTTTAGCTCACCTTGGTTGAGACGTTTGTAAACATTGAATGAAAACGATTGGCTATTACCAAGATCATGTTCGGCCCATGTGTTAGCTAAGTTGTAAACAGTCTTTCTCTTTTATTTATTTCCAGCATGTGAATCTGATTCTTAGATAGCGCTATTCTAAGCTATGTGCTAAATGACATTTTCTTTTTACTGCGCTGTTCAAATTAGTGATCACGTAGCCCCGTCACGTGTGCCACCATGTGATCTAAAATCGTGGGTTAAGATAGACGTTTTCTAGTAAATCATCTCAGTTGTATTTTTACACCGTTAGAGCTTAAGGTGTTTGATGTTGATGCCAGTTTGTTTTGAAGTTCATCTATTTTTTTGGGATTTAATAATTTCTATTCTATGGAAAACAACACAAGTGCTTTTCTTTACAAAAATTCAGGGACAAAGACATTTAGTGGATATTTATTCTGGAATTTTAAACAGAACATTATAAATTGTGATTCAACGAGGAACTGTTGCCATCAGTACAACGACCTCATCTGACGTCATCACCTTCCATATTGGAACTTTATAGAGATTCGAACCTGGATTCAATTAGAACTGTTTAGTGATAGGACTTATATTTTTCGAGTCTAGGATTAATTTTTGGATTATATTCACAAATCATAAGTCCTATTTCATATTTTTACCTTGTTTGCTAGGGAAATAAATTATTTTGTTAAAATTTACAAAGCTAGTTGACTTCACTCTTTTCTTTTGTTACTTTTGTACGAACCTATACGTAAGAAAGGAAAATTGGGGTTCTCGTCTCGGGATATATGAATTTTGGTTAAAATATTTCAGAAAATTGTTTTTTGAAATTTAAATTCCCCTAGGTTTTAAATCCCAAGTACTATTTTACATTTTGTTTGAAATCTTTAGTGAAAACAACAGGCTTTTATTCACAATGTCATCAAAAGTGGAGACTTTTCTTTCTAGTCCTACTCAGGAGCAGTTGGATAGTTTGAAAAAAGATGAATTGCTTGAACTTGCCAGAAAATGCGATCTTTCTGAGGCAAAAGCTTCCTTAACGAAGCAAGAAATTAAAAACATTTTGATTCAGTATTTGGTAGAGAAGAATGTTTTTGATAAAAGTGTTTTGGCTTCAGTCAGTAAGTCTGTATCAGACTCTGACATAAAAGTAATGGAATTAAAAATGAAATACAAGATGGAATTGGAGTTAAGGAAGCTTAAGCTTTTGAAAGAGGAAAGAGAGAAAGAATTGCATTTACAATTAGAAGAGAAGCAATTGCAGTTGTAATTTGAAAAAGAGGAGAGAGAGAGAATGGAAAGAGAGAAAGAAAAACAATGTTATTTGAAAAAGAGGAGAGAGAGACAGGAAAGAGAATAATAAACAAATGAAATTACAATTTGAGAAAGAGGAGAGAGAGAGACAGGAGAGAGAGAAGGATAAACAAATGCAAATAGAAGAGAGGGAGAGGGAGAGACAGATGCAAAAAGAGAAGGATGAAAGGGAATTTCAAATTAGAATGAAAGAAATAGAGCTGGCAAGTGAAAAGCACATTTCCACTTCACATACAAATTCAAGTTTTGACATTATAAAAAATATCAGGTTAGTGCCTCCTTTTAGAGAAAAAGAAGCAGACAAATATTTTCCTCGTTTTGAAAAAGTTGCTGAAAATTTGAAATGGCCAAGGGAGCATTGGACTCAATTACTACAATGTGTACTAATTGGTAATGCTAGTGATATTTACCATTCAATGTCAGTTCATCAAAGTGCTAACTATAATGTAGTTAAGGAATGCATTTTAAAGGGTTATGCGTTAGTCCCTGAGGCTTATTGTCAAAAATTCAGGAACTATGAAAAAGAAGCTGGACAAACTTATGTTGAATTTGCAAGAGAAAAAAAGCAGTTATTTAAGAGATGGTGCTTAGCCAAGAAAGTTGAACATGGTTATGAAAATATCAAGCAACTTGTATTACTTGAAGAGTTCAAGAACTGTGTCCCAAATGACATTAAGACTCATCTTGAAGAGCATGAGATCGAAACCTTGGAAAATGCTGCTCTTGCTGCTGACAAATATTCCTTAACTCATAAAGTTCCTGTTGTAAGTAAGGCTTTCACTCAGCAGTCTATTGGTAGTAAGGTATTTCAGCCTAATACAACTCCTTCTAAAACTCAATCTGGCACAACTTTTAAAAATCAAGCTTCCAATAAACTTGATTCAAAATCCTTGTCTCTTCCTACGTTTACCTATTGCAAGAAAAAACGACACGTCGTTTCTGATTGCTTCAAATTGAAACATAGGCATCAGAATCAAGACAGACCTATCCCAAATGCTCTTATATCTAAGAGGTCAAGGTCACAGTCATGTATTGAAAACAATACATTTGTTGGGTCTCAAAACCCCAGTCTGATTTTATTATGGAGAATTATGAACCATTCATGTCAAAGGGTTCTATATCACTCCTCAGTGATTTGGCCAATCCTATCCCTATTAAAATTTTAAGGGATACAGGAGCTTCTCAGAGTCTTTTATTATCAGGTACTTTGCCTTTTTCTGAGAAGTCCTGTTCTGATGTGCGTGTTCTCATTCAGGGAGTAGAGTGTGGCTTTGTTAATGTTCCTCTCCATTCTGTAAATTTTTCATCAGACTTAGCTTCAGGACCTGTGACAGTTGGTATAGCGTATTCTTTACCTGTTGAGGGCATTCATTACTAAGCAACGACCAAGCTGGAGACAAGGTTGTGGTTAATCCACTTGTAACTGACAAGCCTTCTTTGGATCAGAAAGTTGATCCTATTGAAAAAAAATACCCGGATTTATACCCAGCTTGTGCAGTTACCAGAGCTATGGCAAAGAAAGCTCTTGAGAATAACGAAAATATTTCTTTAGCTGACACATGTATTGGTCAGGCTTTTGATGAGGTCACTTTTACTCCTTGTTTAGATCAATCAAAAGGTATTGATCACAGTGATCCTCTTTTAACTACTCATTCTCTTTTATCTAATCAGGGTGGCAAACGACAATCACTTGTCGTTGAACAGGAAAAAGATCCTGAGATCTCCTGTTTGTTTCAGAGGGCCATTAGTGAATCTGAAGCCACTGAAGTACCTGTCTGTTATTTCATTAAAAATGGAATTTTTATGAGAAAATGGAGACCTCCTGAGGTACATGCTGGTGACGAGTGGTCAGTGAACTATCAGATTGTAGTTCCAAAATCTTACAGACAGGAAATTCTTAGTTTGGCCCATGAAACTCCTCTGGCTGGTCATTTAGGAATTAATAAGACTTATCACAAGATATTGATTCACTTTTATTGGCCAAAAATCAAAAGTGATGTTTGTAAATACTGCAGAGCTTGTGATACTTGTCAAATGGTAGGAAAACCCAATCAGAAGATACCTAAGGCTCATCTGCAACCTATTCCTGCATTCGACGAACCATTTAGCAGAATTATGGTAGATTGTGTTGGTCCCTTACCTAAGACCAAGTCAGGCAACCAATATTTGTTGACCATTATGTGTGCGTCAACAAGTTTCCCAGAGGCAATTCCTTTGAGGAATATTAAAACCAAAACCATAGTAAAAGCTTTGATAAAGTTTCTTTTTTTACTCAGTTTGGCCTTCCCAAATCTGTCCAATCGGATCAAGGGTCAGATTTGATGTCTGGAATTTTCCAGCAAGTTATGCTTGAATTTGGTACTCAGCAATTCAAGTCAAAAATGAAATTATGGTTTCACTTAACTTTAATTGAGAGAAGTTTTGAGTCTTGTAATATAGTTCATTCTCTCTTGCTCATTCTTCAAAATTTTCTTCAAATTAGATTTTACGGCCCTTACAAAGTTAAGAAGAAAATGAATGAGTTAAATTATAATAATAATACTCTGATCTAAAGAAATTAATGGAGTACTAGTATATTGAAAGAGATAGCAAAGTAAATCATGCAATTAATTTAGTTGTACCTGTCCCACAAACTGAGGATGTAAGTGAAAAAATTCAATCGGACTCTATTGATCTTGGAGCAACAAATCTTCGGAATTCGGAAATTATGAAAAATCTGGATCAGAAACTTTTACATTTGCAACAACAAGAAAGGGATGAACTTTAACAGTTGTTATTCGAATATGAGCACTTGTTTCCAGATATTCCTACGAGGACAAACAAAATTTTTCATGACGTTGAAATTGTAAATTCAAAACCTGTAAAACAACACCCATACAGGATGAACCCTCTCAAACAGGAATACTTGAAAAAGGAAATTCAGTATTTGCTGGAGAACGATTTCATAGAGCCCAGTAAAAGTGATTGGAGTTCACCATGTATACTTGTTCCGAAACCAGATAAAACTTTCCGTATGTGCACTAATTATAGGAAGGTGAACAGTGTGACAAAAACAGATTCATTTCCATTACCAAGAATCGATGACTGTATTGATAAAATTGGAAATTCCAAGTACGTCACCAAAATTTGACCTTCTGAAAGGATTTTGGCAAAATCCACTAACGGAAAGGGCAACGAAATTTCGGCATTTGTGACTCCAGATGGACTCTATCAGTATAAAGTAATGCCGTTCGGGATGAAGGGTTCCCCAAGTACGTTTGAACGCTTGATGAATATGATTACCTCTGGTCTAGATAATTGTGATGCTTGCATCGATGATGTCATCATCTACAACGACACCTGGAAAGAACATCTAGCCACGATTCGGAAATTCTTTGACAGATTCACTGATGCAAATTTGAAAATCAATTTATCTAAAAGTGAGTTCTGCCGTGCTTGTGTAACTTTCCTAGGACATATTGTGGGACATGGTCAAGTTAAACCTATAGATGCTAAGGTCAAGGCTATCTCTGATTTCCCTGTGCCTGTCAGTAAAAAGCAGCTGATGCGAGTTTTGGGTATGGCTGGATACTATCGGAAATTTTGTTCCAATTTTTCTAATATTGCTGAACCCCTAACAAACATGTTGAGTAAGAGAAACAAGTTTCTTTGGACTGAAAAATGTCAGGAGGCTTTTGATAGGTTAAAAGCCATACTCAAAAGTGCGCCGGTTCTTACAGCTCCAAATTTCCATCAATCTTTTAAATTATCTGTGGATGCAAGTGATGTTGGGGTTGGAGCAGTATCGATTCAAGAAGATAGAAGTGGTGTTGATAACCCAGTGTGCTATTTCTCTAAGAAATTAAATAAGCACCAAAGAAATTACTCAGCAATCGAGAAGGAATGTTTGGCTTTGATATTGGCATTACAGCATTTTGAAATTTACATTAGTTCAGCTCCTTCTCCGGTTGTTATGTTTAGTGATCAAAGATTATTAAGTGGAGTTTGTTTTTGCAAGAATATAATCTTGACATCAGGCACATCAAAGGAAAAGATAATTTGATTGCAGATGAACTTTCTCGTGTATGGAAATATTATTTCATGTACATTTTGTAAAATTGATAAGAGTTTTTTATGTAAATTTATTTTACCTCATGTATAATTTACATATCGTAAAAAGAAAGCTTTATTCTATAAATCTTTCTTTTTCTTTATGGGGGGAAGTGTTACGTATATGTAATTTAATTACTTGTGTGTTAGTTTTAAATTATTTTTTATTTTATTTTTGTTTCATTATATTTTATTGTAATGATAATTTTCACTGGATTTGAATCTTTTTTCGGAAAATTCATTTCTCTGTTTCGACCTTATTAAGAACGTAAAGGTTGCTGCATCACTATTTTTAGCTCACCTTTTTTGAGACGTTCGTAAACATTGAATGAAAACGATTGGCTATTACCATGGTCATGTTCGGCCCACGTGTTAGCTAAGTTGTAAACAGTCTTTCTCTTTTATTTATTTCCAGCATGTGAATCTGATTCTTAGATAGCGCTATTCTAAGCTACATGCTAAATGGCATTTATTTTTTACTGCGCTGTTCAAATTAGTGATCTCATAGCCCCGTCACGTGATCCACCATGTGATCTAAAATCGTTTCTTAAAACAGACGTTTTCTAGTAAATCATCTCAGTTGTATTTTTACACCGTTAGAGTTCAAGATGTTTTGATGTTGATGCCAGTTTGTTTTGAAGTTCATCTATTTTTTGGGATTTAATAATTTCTATTCTATGGAAAACAACACAAGTGCTTTTCTTTATAAAAATTCAGGGACAAAGACATTTAGTGGAAATTTATTCTGGAATTCTAAACAGAACATTATAAATTGTGATTCAACGAGGAACTGTTGCCATCAGTACAACGACCTCATCTGATGTCATCGCCTTCCATATTGGAACTATATAGAGATTCGAACCTGGATTCAATTAGAACTGTTTAGTGATAGGACTTATATTTTTCAATTCTAGGATTAATTTCTGGATTATATTCACAAACCGTAAGTCCTATTTCATATTTTTGCCTTGTTTTCTAGGGAAATAAATTATTTTGTTAAAATTTACAAAGCTAGTTGACTTCACTCTTTTCTTTTGTTACTTTTGTACGAGCCTACACGTAACAATAGTAATGTCTAGCACTGGGGGATCACCAAATGGACACATACTGTAATGACTAAAACAGGGACATAGTGTATTGACGAAACATAAACATGGTTTAATGACTGCAATGGACACTTAGTGTTATGACCAAACAGGCACATAATGTGATCACTAAAAAGAACATCTAGTGTAGTGATCAAAACAGGAACATAGTGTATTGACAAATCAGGTTATACATAATGCAGTTACCAAAATGGCCACACAAGGTAATGATCAAAACAGGTACATAGTATAATGACCAAAATGGGTACATAGTGCAATGACCTGAACGGGTACTTAGTGTGATGACCCAAATGGGTAAATATCACAGAGTGCAGTGTTGATGAGATTTCATGTTGGCACTGTTTAATTTCGTACTGAGTTCATGCCAGAGCCGCATTAGTGGGCCTTTAGCCAAGAAGTCCCTGTTAAAATCAAATTGTGTGGATTGGTTGTGTGCCTGCATGTGCAGTATTTGTGATGGGGACTGATAAGTTGTACAATGGAATAAGCGAGAAGTGACTGTTCCATTATCTGGATATACCTTTTATTGTTGCTGTGATGATAAATATGGTGTAAGGTTACAGGCGAAATGAAGCTTAAAATCATGATTAGACTGACCTAACGTAGAGTAGGAAAAATAGTTCCCTGTGTTTGGTGTTTGAGTTGTATATTTTCACAGCATGAAATACTAGTGCTACGTTACGGAAATGTAATAAGGAGAAACTATGCAGTTGTGAGGCCCGGCATGCAATTGTGAAGTTGTGATGTAAATATGTAGTTGTGATATTTGTGGTCATGCATTGATTAGAGGAAAATTATTTATTGTCTGGACGCGTTGGAATTTTCAGTAGAAAACGATTGTTGTCGAGAAGTCCTTGGAAATAACGGGAAAACAAGTGATTCCTAGCAGTATTCACGCCAGGATTGAATTCGCTCGGTAACGAGATACATTTGGTTTATTACAGTATAATGACCAAAAACGGGCACATAGTGTAATGACTAAAAGGGGTACATAGTGTAATGACCAGAGGTGGTACAATGTGTTATGAACAGAACGGGTACATAGTATAATGACCAGGAGTGGTACAATGTGAAATGACCCTCATGGTAGTCTCTCATGGGCCGAGGAAGACATTTTGTGCAGTCTCATCAACGATGGACGCGTATGTGGCTCCGGAGTCCAAATTCCGATTAACACAGGCGGTTGCAGGTGGGGCATGGGACACTGGTACTTCGGGGTGGCTGAGACGCAGCTCTGTGACGTCTCTCACGGGCTGCAGCAAGACGCTGGCGGCGGTCAGCCTCGAAGGTGGAACTGGCTTTTCTGGTCAGGGCTCGCCAGTGACTTCTGTCTGAGGCAGCGAGCTCGAGCTGATGGGGTTGAATGTCTACCCATTTGAAATGAAATGACCAGAATGGGTAATACACCTTAATTATTATTATGCTTTAAAGTTAATAGTCAGCTTGGTTTCCATTGGATATTTGGTTGATTTTGTCAGCGTTCTGTATTGTTTACTAGAGTTATAGTGCTGGATTTTAACCAAATGTGTATGCTGTTTTATTATACAGGCGAGGTCTTAGCTGAGCTAATTTGTCAGCATTTTGCCGAGTTATAGCCCTTGATTGTCAAAATGTATGACCCACCGACGTTTATTTCTTCAGAATAACTCTTTAATTATTATTGGATATCAACCATGTTTGGAATGCAGCTTGATTTTCGTGAGACCTGGTCTGAGTTTCATTGTTATTATTCTACATTGTTTAGCGGAGGTGTAACAATTTATTGTCAAACCCACCAAATTTCTTTACCAGACGATAAATCTCTTGATTGTTACTATTGGATTTTAGTCAAATTTTGTATGCAATTTAATGTTGATTAGACATTGGCTGAGTCCCCCATTTGTGTGCAGCAGCCGGGGTGGGGTGGGTGGGTGAACCCTACAAGTTTTGGAGCAAGTTATTTTTGAAAATAGGGCTTCCTACGAAAACGAAAATACAAGATCACCGAGGTCTTTAACCGACCGAGATCTCTTTCAAATTGGGTTATTTTATATTTGACGCTTGTATTTTTGTGTTCTCGTTTACCTACCAGTTTTTCGTCACCCTGTGTGTGTACCGCGAGCAGTCCCTTACCTGTATACATGGCATAAATGCTTTCCCACGCCGAGTGTATCATTGGCTGATCAAGCCAAGTGCGGTGTTATGCGTGTCAAAACGAGTATGTGTGATTTTTTGTTGTTGTTGTGTTCACGGCGAGCGAGAGGAGAGAGGTAAAAAAAAAAAAAAGGTGACAGAGAGTATGGTGTCTCAACCAAACTTTTATCGAGACCATTGCGATATCGCGACCGAGGATCATGTAAATTTATCGTGATAAATCCGTGTGGGTTAGCTTGCGCGTGCGAGAAGTTTTAAACTTAATCATATCCATGTCCCCTGAACACCTAGTCTGATGGATGTTTCTTAGTGTGTGGGTATCAACACCATTAAAGACAACCAGAAGATTGCAGTTATCTCTGATCACTTCAGGTATTTGTGTACATCGCTGAGTAACATATATAATATCGGTGTTTTGTGTCTGCCTCGGGAAAATATCCGAACTGGATTTGATTGTTTGTCCAGCATTACATCATCGTATACTAGGAGATTATTAGTGCATCCATCGAGGTCATCTACACATGGAGCTTCATCAATATCGGTGATAAAATCAATAATATCATTACCGTCTTCATCCGACGACTTCGCTTCTTCATTAAAACCTTTAAGCACATCGTATCATCGCTGATCATCTACAGATGGTGCCACTATATACAACTTATCCCACTTGAGCCATCTCATTATCAGATTAAGCAACAATTGCGTCTTACCAGACCCAGATGGACCTATGATAATTGCTCTGATAGAATTCGCTAGCGCTGAATGATGTTTGACTGGCTCTTGCTTTCGTGTCGCTGATAAATCAGTGATATCCATGTTGTAGAAATATAATAAATAATATCAATTTATATTGTGTTCGATGCAGAGCACCCACCTCCACCAGTGGATTAAAAACAATAATAACAAAAAATAAAAAGCGTGCACTTATAGGCAAGTGTGTGAAATGTGGTACAAGCAAATACAGATTTATCTCCCACCTGACTAATGTCAATGGTGGTGATACCGCTGCTTCACTGGGAAAATTACCAGGAGCTCCATAGGCTACGTATCCTGGCGAGAAACATCTTCCTGGATATAATTATTGTGGTCCTGGAACCCGACTTGATATCAGACTTGACGAACGACACCAGCCAAGACCAGGAGAGTATCCAATAAATGCGATTGATCAAGCGTGCCACGTTCATGATGTTGCATATAAAAATCCAGAATTACAACAACGACATATTGCAGACGTGAAGTTGATACACACGTTAAAGTCTGTAAAAAATAAATATCTCAGAGAATCACTAGCTAATTGGCTGGTAACATCTGCGATAAAAGGTAAACTAGTGTTAGGGGCCGGTAATTAATCATAGATAACTATTATAATGGACTCAATTTATTATAGCCCAAGAGGATATTGGAGGGGTAGGGCAGCGATTAGTAAACTTGCTGATGCAGCAAATGTCACACGTTCTGTTGCTGAAAATTGGTTAGCACGACAGGCAATATCGCAAATTTATCTACCACCACCTAAAACATTCAGTACGCACATTTTGATGTCAGCGCTCCCAATGAAGTTCATCAGGCAGATATTTTTATTTTACCACATGATACTATTAAAACTCGTAGACGTCAATCGCGCACATACAACTACTGTCGTTGACGTTGCAAGTAGATATAAAGAAGCAGAACCACTATCAACAAAGACAGCAAATGAAGTTGCGTCTGCATTTGAACGAATTTATCAACGAGGGCCCTTGCGATGGCCACAGCTGCTACAGGTTGATCCTGGCAAGGAATTTCTTGGTGCAGTAACATCTCTGATGAAACAACATAACGTCAAAATCAGACGAGGGCACACCGCAATTCATCGCTATCAGGCAATCGTTGAGCGATTTAATCGAACACTTGCTGAGCGATTGTTTGGATGTCAATATGCGAAGGAAATATCCACTGACCTTAAGTCCCTGAAAAAAGTTCAGAAAGACATGTGATCTCGTGAATGGGTTGCAAGACTACCAAGTGTGATAACAGCGTTAAATAATGAAATTACTCGTGGAACGTCTATGAAACCCATCAATGCGATCACAAAAAACATATACCAGTACAACGACGTGACTCTTTCTCAAAACAACCAGTACTAGGTCATGTGAATGTAAGATATTTATATGAACCTGGTGAACTTGAAGATGGTAAAAAAAGAGCAAATGACCCAGTCTGGAGTGTGACCACACTTAAAATTTTCAGCGTGGTAAGATCCACGGGTAGACCTGCAATCTATAGACTAGATTCAACTGCTCCTCAATGTGGATTTGTACGTGAACAATTACAAGTAATTCCTGAGGATACACAATTACCACCCCCTTCACGTTTGTGAAAGCAGGACACCAGCGCCCCTACGTCGATTACACTCAAGACAGGTCATCATCACATTTTCGCGTATATGGCTGAGACTACTATTATTTCTATCCACGGTAAAAACTGTCGTGGGTCATTAGAAGAATACTGCCACATTACTGTGTTGCAGCAAGCACAGTGATTATTTTGTTGTTGTTTCAGCGTCATGATAAATTTAACATCGAGGTCAAAGTCACGTTCACTTTTTTGTCAGGTCGCTGATAACCAGCTAATTTTTTCCTTACTATATCATCGCAATTGCTAGCAGTGATATCCTGAGTCATTGCGCAGTCTATGATAACCCTCCATAGCTGAGACATTCTTCGAATTCACGACACCGCTAGATAAACTAAATTTGACCATTCGATCCGATCATCGACAATCCAGTTATTTGTATTAGAAATAGTTAATCCTTGTGACGAATGAATAGTTATAGCATATCCTAGTGTCCACGGAGATTTATCCATTGCTAACGCGTTCTCAACAGCACTCACAGGAACCAAAACAGTATCATTAAGAACGAGTTTGTGTTTCTCATTAATTCCAGGAATCTCATCTTCAATATTTTGTTAGCGTGTATCTGCTGTTCGATAACACAGGTAAATCTGAAAAGTTTTCTTTATGTAACAGAAATAATTGCTGTTGAAGTGTATCACGAACTATCTTCCGACTTGCAACTATCAAATCAGTAGGCCTCCACAAATTCCAAAAGTCACTCATCACAGTCTCTGGAATTACTTCAAGCAATATCTCACATTGAATCTTATCTGACTGCAGTCTGATTAACTTTTTAAACTCTTTCAGCGATTCATTAATAGCTCATCATAATAATCTACGAACTTTTTCAGCCATTCATGCAGAGATGATCCAACAAAGGGTGGTGGTTGACCATGATCGCCACACATGATAACAGCAGCATTTCTCGTCAACAACCAATCAAGAAACGTTTTTAACACATCTAGCGACACTGTACATATTTCATCCCTGATAATGATCTTAGGAATATATTTCTCGCCCATTCGCTCAGGAGTCCGTGCGTCTCCTTTCCATCTAAAGAAGCTGTGATAAGTATGAGATTTAATTCCACGTTCGATTATTTCTCTGGCAAGCCGGGGAGTCGGAGTTAGTACAACCATATCAAAATTCCGAAATAATTCAATCGCACGCGTTGTTTTGCCAGAACTCCAGGTCCATTGAGATAAACAGTCTTATGTCTGGCCACAGATCATATACCGATGGTGCTGATGAAAGTTTTGACATCTGTTTATTTTTGTAATATATTTCCTTAGATTCAACGTCGGCAGATTCAGAATAACTAAGAATTTTTTCTCGTTTTATTCTCCATTCGTCCCATGATGCATCAGCGCCGATATGTAATTGTTTTAGCAATCCTGTTTTGTTTTTTTATTGATATAAAATGAATCTGTGGCGACTCTATCGCGGTATCAGGAAATCTGTTTATCATCGATAATAAGTTTATCGAAACGTACGCGAGCACTGAAGATCTTAAGTGAGTAAACTGTGACGAGTCACCATCTGTTTAGCTCACAATTGTACTTATTTTAGTTCCGTCCGATAAGTAAGCATTATTCCGACTTACAAATGTGCCTCTCTGTTGTATCAGCAATTATGAAATCATGTTCAGCACCGTCGATGATTAATCTTGTATAATGTCGTTTATGATCATATTATCCTCCTTGTGTAAATTTACCAATTATCTTTCTGCCAAGATCTTTTGCAAATTATTTTCGAGATTAGTATCGTCCGAATTTTCATCAGGGGAATATTTCTTTTGTTGTGGTAACCAAACTTGTTTCTGCGGACGACATGATATAATTGCTTCACTTGCAACCAACGATATCAATAATTTTAGATGAAGCATATATCGTAATAAAACTATTGGAGCCCAACCGCGTTCGCTAAAATGTTTTCCAGACCAATCAGATACAACCGGATGAAGGTTATTTGATGCAAAACTCGAATGACTCAATACATGCAAATCCAGATAAGTCAAAATCTGGTAAGGGTCCATTTATCGCAACTCTGGTCATCTCGTGTGTTGGATGTCCAAATCTTTTAAACTACTCAGAACACTCTCCCATTCCAAGAAAACTTCGAGGATAACATGCAGCCATATCAACTGAGATAACATCCTTATAATCGTATTTAGTATTCCACAATCCGCCGTGTCCGTATTCGACACAGCTGCGTTGTGTATCTTCAAGAAATTCCAACCGTATTGGCCTCCATGATTTTTTCTTCTGAGCAAAGTGAGCAGCAACTGAGGGAACGGTGAAGCAATTACTGAGTAATCGTTCGATAACACCAGTATCATTCGTGTATTTCAACGCAAGATTTTTCATTTCGTTATAAAGAGATTCTGCACGATAAATATCTCCATTAGACCGTACAAACTGATCATAGTTCATATATTCTGAACTTTGAAACAACCACACGGGTACAGGGTCGCTCTTACTGATATTTCTGATAAAATTAAACATATCACATTTATAACATTTAACAGTTCGATTTCGTGGAAATATTGTTACGTGCGAAATCCACGCGTGTGTGTTGTGATCAACGATCTCTATCGAAGCTCCATTTTTTATATTTCGATTCGTACAAAATCTCTCCGTTTAGTGTCTTTACCCTTATTGGAAATCTTAATTTTTTTCCAATTCAGCAACGTCTTTGATAGACGCTCCGGTATATTTAACTGTTTCTGCCCACTCATTTATTTTTTTAAGTCTTAGATCCGTTAAACCATTTCCACGCATCGAGTTTGTAAAGTGTTCTATAACCCGTTCAGTAACACAATTCAAGCGAGAAATTTTCATCGGCAGGAGGTCATTAACACTAGGTTTATCATTCAGCGGATATATTGCATAAACTACCGTCACAGGATATGCTCGTTCATAATAAGGTTTGTCGATACCAGTCAGTATTCCTGGTTTCGAATTTTTATTTAACGTGACAATATTTCCAGCGTGATGTAATCGAACAGGGTCACTTTGGTCACGGATAATCCAGATGTCATCAACCGCGGCGGTATCTACCGCTACGATAAATTTTATTTTAAAAATATATCTTTGTTCGTCGAGATAATTAATAATTGTACTTGTTCGCTTGTCATCCATTGTAGCATCGACGTCTTGCATAATTCTGAATGTTGACCACACATGAGCCGCATCATCGTTGGGAAATTCTCTCTTGGCTTCACGGATACGATTGATTAAAGTCTTATTCGTCAAATCAATCACAGCTCGACTCGGCAATTCAGGGGTTATCCTCTCGAGATCAAATTTAGCTTTAGAGGACTTAATCACATATAATATCGTAAATTCCTCCATTGTTATAATTAAGGCAAATATATATTTAAATTAAAGTTTAATTTATATATATAATGATTCAAGCAAAGAATTAATGTAAGAGGTTGATGATTGGTTCTGCAACTCCTTGTAATCGGACTTGTGTAAATGAATTCTGTGGAAACCACGTGCAGAGTGTGCGACGAGAAAGTCTAGGACCAAAGCCGTGTTTAAAGTCTAACGTCGGAGTCAGGGGTGAAATTCAGTTGTGCGTAGAATGCGGCGGTAAAAATTACAGAGCCTAAAAACGGTATTATGATAAAAAAAAATAACGCCGGCAACAGTGTTGCTGGTGATAAATCTCCTATAAAAAACGCCTAAGACTATCTGGCTGATTTTTTGGGCTAGAGCATCCCACATATTTTTTCTAGCAATAAAATAATAATTTAGGCATATAATATTACTATGTGAATGAAGCAAGGAGAATTTGTAACACATCCTATCATCTAGAATTATGGTGTAATTAGGCACTGTTGACAAAAAATAACAGTCGGTGTTGTTACTAATACCGGTTACTTCATGTTATTCTGGGGGAAAAATATTTCTGTCACAAATTTGTATATGAATGTTTCCACGGATTGATCAAAGATGGACTTGTGATTGGTCACATCAACGGCAGAAAACTTGAAAATTCTTTGGGTAATTTACGAGCTATTACACAGTCAGAATTGTAAATTTGGAAAAACTGATAAGCATAAAAAATTGCAAGAGCAGTTAAATCTGTGAATGTGGAGACGGGCGAAAGAAAGAATTTCCATCGACATATGCAGCTGGCAAATATTTTAATATTTGCACGCGTTCAATATACCATGTCGCAAATAATATAACCAAATCGGCATTTTCAAAGAAATAAAAAAAATATTTCAGTATTTCCTGACTGTGTCAGGGGTAGACGTCGCCACTCCTGACTCTACTTGGCTCATTCAGTTGTATACTAGATGAACGGAGATAACTCTGTCTCCGGTAGAGTGATTAAACAGTAACTATGACGGCCGTGGATTATTATTATTTTATTTTTTTGTGGCTCACACAATAACAGATAAGCCACCCCTCCTTGCATATAATCCAGGTAAGCTATTTTTATATTTCCAGGTATAGATAATTCCCGAATGACGTCTGGCAGATTTACCGTAGACTTGAATAGTCCACACTGCAGTTAAATGATAATATGCCGCAACTATTCAACACAACCTGTAACATTGTGATTTGTAAGCTGACTTTGCTTCAGTATACCCTGTTTTTGGTGATCGCATGCCAGGTTGGCTTTATCCAGGTAAAATCGTCTGCTAGTGACCTTCTGTAGGTAACTTCATAATAATGTCTCAAACATATATTTGTAAGAATGATCCGTGGTCTAGAGCGAACGCGGCGGATTTTCATATTTGACGTGTGAAGTTCGAATCCCGTGACTGACAAATGTGTCGACGGTGGGTGATAATCGCATTTTCATCAATAATGGGGGGCTCCAGCCTAAGGAGAAAATCAACAGAAAAATATAATTACAATTAAAATTCATGCACACCTTCCCACCATGTTGAACAACGTGGTGGGCGCTGTTCTGCTGTCCCCGGGGTTTGATTGGGGGGGGGAGGTGTGCACGAAATTGAGAAAAGAAGCCCCCAAAAATATCTAGTAGGAGTGATGAGTCCTCAGTCTCATGAAGGGTGCCCCATAAAAAGACATTCAGAAAGAATGTCAGCCAGAAAGAAAAAAGCCTCATGAAGAGTGTCCAATGAAAAGAACTGTCAGCCAGAGCCTCACTGAAGGGTATCCAATAAAACGAACTGTCAGCCAGAAAAAAGATGACGACGGGACACTATGGAACGGCAAATACTGGCAAATGACGAACATTCTTACTGTCTATCATTTTGTTTTTATTTTAATGAATATTTATTATATAATGAATTCCGAAAATATTAATGCAATTATTTCTGAGATTTAAAAATTACATGATGATGATATAGAACTTTCTGATCAGTTGGATCCTGAAAAAAGTCACAAATGATTTTGAAATATTACAGGAATGGAAATACGACGAAAGATATAAACTAGCAGCCGAATACAGGTTTATTAAATTTCTCCAACAAGCAATGAAACAATCGTAACTTTATATCGATGATGATAAAAACATCCGGAAATTCGTTTCACTCGCACAGGCGATTGAGAAAGTTAGATCAGAGCTATCACGCGAATACGAAACAAAAAAGATTGTGAGTTCACGTGTAAGACAGTTGAAAAAATTATGTCCGATTGTGAACACCCTGACGGAGTCCTTGACTTTATCCCTGACAGAGTCTTTGACGAAAGTCAAGGGAGTTTTTGAAAGTGAAAATTGTAACACCGAATAATAGCGCATGTAATATTTATTTTTATTCACATTCATTTTTATTTTTTATTCTGATTTAATTATTTTAGGAGATTTTAAAAAGTCAGTCAGGTCAGGATCTCACATACAAACGTATAGTAAGAGATTCATTTCTTATGTCAAGCAATATATTTATTTGTATTTTTAGCTGATAAATACTTATGGATTTTTTCGTTTAGTGTACGATTAAATCGCTCGACCACAACGCTTTTACCTTCGTTTCCTGTAACATATTTTTTGATGTTATTTTGGAGCAAAAACTGCTCGAACTTTTTATTAAAAAATTCTGCTCCGTGATCAGTCCAGATTCTATTTGGTTTTCTTTCTGTGTTTGTTATTATTTGTTTTAGCGAATCAGTTATCGACGTTCCTGTCTTGTCTGAAACTGGCACACTAAAAGCATATTTACTAAAAACATCTATGACATTAAAAAGATATCTTCTGTTATCGTTAAATTCAGCTAGATTTGGCACATCTACTAAATCTATCGCCCAGATATCGTCAACGGCATTTGCGACAAATTTACGTCGCGGAAACTTATATTTTTTAGGTTTGTGTAATTCAGCTGCCAGATCATCATACAATTCCCTTCCGAGACGAGGCTTTCCAAGCCTGAATTTATATTTTGCTCCAATAAAACCCTGCACCAACTTTCGGTCAACCCTTTCTCGCATATTTATCGGTTTCATATCAAGAAGTTCGTCCAACATTACCTTATCACAGTCTGATTTTGAGTTCTCGTTATCACGGTAGCAGATATCATGGCGCATAGCTATCTCATCAACTTGATTGTAAGGCTCTTGTCCTGGCAGCGGATTATCGTTTTCATCAAGTTGTTTATCAAAAGGATTATAAGGTCCAGTATATTTATGGCCTGGCAATGTCCAACCGCCTTTTGTTTTCGGCAATTTGCCAATTACTTTATGTATGTCTATACCTGTTCCAGTTATTTCTCTGTTGTTACATTGTTGACAGTATGTGACAATTTTATTTTGCTCGAGACATAAATCTCTGTCAGAATTGCACTTGCATATCATTATATATTTTCAGATTTATAATAATATCTGTTTTCAGATTTATAACAATAATAACTTTCAGTCGTCTACTTATTAAATATTTGTTTTCAATAGTCTACTAAAATAACGTCCCTGACAACGACAGAGCAACCAGCTCCGGACAATTTCCTCAAAAGCATACTTTTTCTTTTTCCACAAATTGCGCAAAGACTTCAGCATCATCCTGTTGTTCTTTGTTTTTCCTGTTGTTTCATTGATATTTTCTGTTTTAGTTTTACATTTGAGACAATATGTTGACATTATATACACAAGTTTAGATAAAATTGGCAAAATTGGCAAAATTATTTACAATTTTGTGCAATCTCATCATTAGCGTGAGAAGGGTGCTTGTCAAACTGTAAAATAAATTTTAAAAAATTGGAATCCGATCTCCTGACGTTGTCAGGGGATTTAGACATCTGTTTAATGAACATCATGCAATAATATCCACAAGCTGATGTTCCAATAGGTTGAAGTTGATTGGACGAGTAATTTATTATTTTATAATTTTTGTTTATATATTTTTTTATTGCGTCGCTCGGTGGAAGTCCAAATGAGTCAAAGTAATTGTTATTATAAACTGCTACCCAGTGTGTGCCAGATCCGTCGTTGAAATCTTGTATATTTATCACACACGATCCCCCAGCTGACGGCAATGGAATTGCCGTAAGTTCATCTTTGGAATAAACTCCGTGGAAATTTTTTACTTCTTCTAGCTTATCAAGTATATCAAAGTTACTTAACCCAGGAGATTTTATCTCTAGACGTTTTAACGTCTCGTGCCCGGTAATGTTAGTCCTTGTCCTATTCCCAGCAGATTTGGCAGTAGACTTCCCGCTAGTCCCGCTAAAAGTGGAGCTATTGGAATAAATCCTCCTTTGTTCGTTCTTCGACGTCGCGGTGTCTATTTTTTTCGTTGTTGTTCGTCTTGGCATTATATTTATCAGTCACATAAAATTACAAGTAATTTTCCTAATTTTGTTACCATCGACATTCATACGAAACATTAAACTAAAAAATTAAACGAAACATTAAAACTAAAAAATTAAACGTAACATTAAACTAAAAAATTAAACGAAAATTTTCTTTATACCACTGCCAACAATACCACTGCTGAAGACACTGTTTCTGACGATTCCACTGCCCTCAACTGCTTTTTTTGTTGCACCAGATACTGCTCCAGACGCTGCTGCTAATCCTAATGTACCTAACACCGGCAAAAGTTTGGGTATTAACGTTCTGGCCATTACAGATAATGCCGGACCAAAGAAGCCACCATGTTTTGCCATTGCAGTTACTTGTGTGGCGCTTAAATTTAAAACAAAAGATTTGCCACGGTTATATTTATTTACTTGTTTTTTGGTTAACATTAATTTTGTTAAAATACCTGCTTGGGCGTTAGGGTCGACTTTTAATGATACCTGCCGTTGCTTAGAAACAGCAGCTGATCATTTTTTTAACTTGACCATCAGTCAAATATATTTCTTTTACAATATATTTTGTCATTATATACATATTACAGATTAAACTTGAAGTTTTTTCAAACTTGTACTGTCATTTTACCTCCAACAGAATCAATCGTAATAGATCTGTCGCTGATCACTAACGCGTACACGTACAACTGCGCTACTGGAACTGCTCCTAATGTCCAAGTAATTTCAATATCAGCTGTGCTATCGACAGTTCGCTCGCTATGTTTACTAACATCAAAATGAAATATTGGATAAAGTGTACGAAATTCCTCTACTGATATCTGAGATCCATCTCCAACTTCCTGATATTTTTGTATTGCATCGAGCAGGTACATGTAAGGTCGAGTAACATTTTTATTAGCGTCATCTGCAAAATTGCATTCTATCGCTCGTTCTGGATATTGCTTTGAATTTAGTCTAGCATGTATTCGTCTAACATCAGCGTTATCAAATATTGCATTATTTTGTTGTTGGTTGCCACGTCGCGCTTGTTGCTGAAATACAACAAATAATTGCCTCGGCAGTTGTTCACTTGATGTTGTTGTGACTCGCCATGTGTAGTCGGTAGTATTTGGAACTGCTGTTTGATATATTTTATGTTACTGAAAATAAATTTTGTTTGAGTGGTTTTGAAGCATATTATTTAATTCTGACGCTTTTGTGATTGATGGTGTTATTCGGGGCATCCACAGCGCAAGTTTGTTTATGATAAACTGTACATCAGCTCCGCCAGCCCGAAATAAACAGTCGTTCTGTTCTGATCGATCTAAAATAAGTGTATGTTTAACTCCACGAAATACTTTATTGTAGTCGCGACAAAAGCCAAATATCGTACTTAACGGTAACATCATTGTAATTTGACGTGATGCTGCTGCAAGTGCCTTTCTCTTAGCATAACCCTCATTGTAACGTGAACCTTTAAAACCTACTATATTATTGTTAACTTAATTTAACATTTCAGTTCCATCAGCAGCTGCTCCTGGTGGTGTTATACCAAGATTATTACAAGCTGCAGTAAGTGAGACTCTTGTAGCGTCTACATCATCGCCTGGAGCTGGTGCGGCTATACCAAGCGCAGGAGCATAAACAATAAGAAAATTTTTCACATTTGCAGCACTTCCAGCAGCATCAGCTCCAGCTACAACTGCTACCCTTGGAATAAATTCACTAGATGCCGCATTTCCAACTCCAGTATATCTAAACCACATCATATTAGTTGCAGTTGATCTGGAGTAATCATCAGAAAACGAAATAATATTTAAGATTGTACTTGCAACTTGTAAGTGACTTGAAATATTTTCGACAGTTTGATTGGCCAGCTGATATCTGGCACTTTTAAATAAACACCAGCCATCATTTATAAGAGCTACTTCTGTGTTAGCTGCAATTGCAACAGGCGGATTAGCTACTGTCATAATCTGGCCACGAACTTCCAATACTGCCTTGTGTGGCAGTAGAAATACATCTTCCTCTCGGGTATTAAATGTTCTGACACCAGCTTTATTTGGTTCATTAGAATTTTCGTCGAGATACTCAATATATTCAAATGCTGTTACAGTTTTGTCGATGTCATAAGTTTCTTCTAAATCAAGATAATTTTTAACAGACATTTTTTATTTATTAGATTACATAAAATTAGCCAATTACTATGTAATTGGTGTTGTTACTTTAGATATTAATTTTTGTATAATCTGCTCGCCCTTGGGTGATAAATTTTTTTTTGTTCTTGTTATCATAGCACGTTGAGTTTCTTTTGTTGGAGCAATTTCTGATATAACTTGTTTGATTGTCGGTGGTGATCCACTTTGTGGATTGCCTTTAATCTTATCAGTTATTTTTTGTCCCACCGCAGTTTCAGCGGCAGATGTGGCTCCAGTTGCAAAAGCTTTTGAAGCGTCAAGTGCAATTGGTGCAACATTATGCGCGATTCCCGGAACATTTTCAATAATTTTAGTAAATATATTTCCCAAAAATCCACCAATAATTTTTCTTCGGTAATTTTTTTTTTTTGTTTCATTATATCTGAGGTTGGATATAAAACAATAGCCAATCACGACGTTGATTGTGCGCGTAAGTGTAAATAGTAAGTAACAACCTCGTTATTCAGATCCAGCTGTCGTCCAGATTGATCTGTCAACTGTATATTTATTGTTGTTGTTTGATTTTCAACATTTAGCGGATAATAAATAACTTGCCGCGGACTAATTTGCATGAGCGATCCCGGTGGAACATCTGGTGAGAAACTATATATCGTTTGTCCTTTACTGCCCTGGGCTGAGTAAGATCCAGACGCAATGGGAGCAATTTATTAATATTGTCTTTGCATCAGTTATATTTACCGGAAAATCACCGTCATATGTTATAGTTTGTACTGTGGTTGATCCATATTTCCTGTGAGTAAATCCAATCAGCGACGCTGTGCTTTTTGCTGGTGAAAAATCTATTATCAAATTATTTTTTAATGTTATTCTGGCGCGTAATGTGTTATAATTCGGTACCAGTTCAAAACTGTCAGCGACTCCTCCTACAAATGTTATAAATTCGCGTATCGTCTTATTTAAATCAGCTATGTTGTAAGCTCCTTGCAGAATTTTAATTAACCACCTAATGCCAGAATAAAACATAAATTCATCGTTGACACCAGTTTTCACGTTAGCCATGGAATGTCAACACGTACAGGAAATTAGGCCAATTTCATACTGTTTTTCAGTATCAAGTTGTATTGGCGGAATATAATTTCCTGAAAAATTTGCGCTATCTTTCGCGTTAGCTGTCGCGGCCGTACTAGAGTCTAGTAATAATGTTGTTGACATTGTTATTTATTATATTTTTACAAAAAGTAATATTTATAAAATTAAGTCGTTGCGATTTATATTAAATTGCTATGTAAAGTTTCGTATTCATCAGATGTTAATAAACTTCCCGATCTTAAATGATCAAGTATATCAATAATTTCATTGTCAATTTCAGCGCCAATATTTCCAGCTTCCTTTGATGATATCAGCATCATTAATCTGCCAATCATTTCGGCAGTTGATGTATATATTTTTACCCCAGTTCCAGTTACTAGCGGTTTTTCAATTTCAATTACACTTTTTTGCAATGGCGAACTTTCAGCTTTTTCAAGTGATCTTTTTAGAGCTTCTTCTTCCGTTATTCTCTTACTTTCAGTTAACACTTTTTTTCATAATCTAGTCTTTCCTCATCATAAAATTTTGCTTCAGTACCTATAGTACTAAGGTGAGTATCACTTTTATATTTTTTGTTTAATTTTGCTATATTAGTAATAACTTGCTCATAAAGTCCAGCAATAATTGCATGTCGATATAATCTAATATTTTGCTTGTAGTTTTCATTTTTACTGTTATATTTCTGATATTATCTTTACCTTGACCTTTATTTTTTATTTCTCTTAGTTTTTCAAATTTTTCATCAGCCTTAAATTTATCTATTTCAATATGATGTAATCTAACATTTTTATATCATACTTTTTATTAAAATCATCATATTCATAATTTTTTATTCTATTAAATATATTTCTTCTATCAAGTTCAAATTCTTCTTCTCTTTCTTTTCTAAGAGCTTCTTTCTCAACTTTTTTTTCTATATCTTCTAACTTTCTCCTAATCGGCCCAGTTGTTAAATTTGCTAATCTTCTTTCAAGTTCAAGTGGATGATTTATAAGCCGATCTATTTCAGCTTGTCTAGCAACGGGATTAAGAATATGTGCTGAAAGTTTTTCAGCTAATCTTTTTCTTTCCTCGTCAGATCTACCAATAATTTTTGCAGCAGCTGCTTCTTGTTGTTCTTTAAAAATACCAGCTAAACCTTTTTCCTGTAGTCGCTTAACTTCTTCTTCTGACAGCGGTTTAGTTTCAGGTTGTTTTCCAAGTAGTGCTTCAGTAACTGGTTTGAGAACTGTTGCTGCTGTTTCTGCAGCAGTTATTTGTCCACGTCGTGCTTGTTGAATCATCTGCCTAGGTTCAGCTTTAGATTGAACAAGTTTTTTCAGATTTTCTATATGTTTTCTGTACTTTGCTTGTCTTTCCATTTCATTATATATAAATTTTATAAAATTGGGAAAATTATAAATAATTTTCTACCGAAAACAAAAACTTACTGCAGATAATTTTCAATACAACAACGAAACATTTTAGTTGGATCATGTGTAAGTTTATCGAACAAGAAAAAGTTATATTTATCCGCTGTCGCTTTATGATATAATTCAATAAATTTATCTTTTGTTACATCGCCACATTGCTTGTTTGCAATATTTCTAACGTCAACATTGTCAAGTCCCGGAAATAATATAAAACAACCAGTATTTCGCCGAATAAATCTGTCAACATTATAAAAACCTTGGGCTAAATAAACAGAATTACATTTCTTATTACGCGACAGTGAAAAATATGATTTTATTTTATTCATCTCTACATTATTTAGCGGAATATCGTCAAAAACTACTATCTTATGCTCGGACGAATCAAGTTGATTAACTGGAACAAGTTCTTCTGCTTGTTTGATAATAAAAAAATCTTCACCAGCATCAAGATCATTACGAAGTTTGTTATTATATTCGTTAAGTAGCTCGTACTTATCATGCTGTGGATTAATTGTATACATATAAACGCGATCGAAATTAAAATTATCGCCCAGCAGTAAATTCATAAGTAAATTTGTTTTTCCCGACTCAGTTCGTCCAACAATAAGATAATGGCAATCTGGAAGTTCATTGCTATGTTTATGTTTCACCAATCGCTCTGTATCAAAATTTAATATCGATGATTTTGCCATTGTTGTTATACATTTTATGTTATATTAAATAAATAATGAGCCATTATACAAAGTTTGGAACAACATTAGGAGATTCATCGGCTACAATAACAAACGGCAATACTGATTCATCTGGTTACCTGAAAAAATCTGGCGACACAATGACAGGAAACCTGTCTATGGCAAATCAACGAGTACTAGGTTTAGAAACAGATTATCCGCCAATAAATGTTGTTTATACACAAGCTGTTAGCTATGCACAACTAAAATCCGTCGACGCTAATAAACTAGATAAATCTGGCGGAACTTTAAGCGGTAACTTAGATATGTCAGGAAAAAAATTATAAATTTGGAGACTGGATATCCACCAGCAAACTTAAATTATATGCAAGCGGTGAGTTATACACAACTAAAATCCGTCGACGATAATAAGTTTTCACTGACAGGTGAAACTTTAAGCGGTAACTTAGATATGTCAGAAAAAAAAAATTGGAGACCAGGTATCCGCCAGCAAACTTAAATTATACGCAAGCGGTGAGTTAGTCACAGTTGAGGTACGTGGATGATAACAAACTTGATAAAATCGGCGGAACGGTTATAGGTAATATTAACATGTCGAGTAAAAAAATTATAAATTTAGAGACTGCATATCCGCCAGAAAACTTAAATCAAACACAAGCTGTAAGTTATGCACAACTAAAATCTGTTGACGATAATAAACTTAACAAAACCGGCGACACAATGACAGGTAACCTTGCAATGAGTGATAACTCGAAAATAACTAGACTACCAACAACCTCACCACAAGTTGATGCTGATGCTATTAGTTATGCTCAGTTAAAAGAAGAATTTGCCCCATATTTTAAGAAATCTGGTGGACCAGTGACAGGCAACATAAACATGAGAGACAAAAAAAAAAAATAACTACTACATATGTTCTAGTTAACCTTAATGATCTGACAAATAAAGCTTATGTTGATAGTTTCTCTAGTGGTATAAAAGGAACTAAAAATAATGTTGGATATATTCCAACATTTTATAAAGCAACTGACAACCCGGCCGGGTTTGAGGTAAGCGCATTATCATATTATCCTGAAAATTATTCTTATTACGCTTTCTCTGATAGACATGAGTGGACGACCAACGGAGAAGTTGAAAATTTTTGGATTAAAATTAAATGTCCTACTGCAATTGCTATTTGGCAATTTCATTTGCGCGGCAGATTAAACTCTAGTGTTGGGAGAACTTATAATTGGCAATTGGAAGGATAAAACAATGATATCGACTGGACAACATTATATAGTACAACAGACACTTATATTTCAACAACACAATATTTTACAGTCCCGACAGAAAATATTGTTAACAAGTACTTATATTTTCGAGTTAATGTTATTGCTGCTGAACATCCATTTCCAGGACTAACAGCATTTCAAATATATACACTTGATGATCAAATTTAATCTAATGCTATAGAATAATGTCGGAACCACCAATTACAACTGTTGCGAGGGAATTTTATGATAATATTTTTAATCCAGAAAAATATGTTAGGGACGTATCATTAGCGGCAAGTGCGATAAATACTATGAAAAATTTTAAATTACAATAATAAATTCTCCATTGTTAGAAGGAGAAAAAAATTTTGCTTGTGTTATTTTTATGCGGAGACCACAACTGAGAGAAGCATTAGGAAACTTTGATATTATAAGTAGATACTGTCATCCTGATAATTGTCTAGAAGAACAAAAACAAGTTGAAATCCTGTTTAAAAAATATTGCTCGAGCTTGATTCTGGAAATATAAATTTGATAATGACATCAGGTTTATTAAAAGCTCGAGTAGCGCAGGTGGAAAAACAAATGAACGATACCTATGATCGTCTCGACAAACTATCAGAATCCAGGATAATAAGAATAAAACGAAACGGGAAGTTATATAGTAGTTTTTCAAAACGAAACATTTTTAAGTATCTCGGCATGTACTACCACGATAAAATACCTTAATTAAAATCGTTACTATGACACCAGACATGGAGTTACTTATTAAAGCGTACTCAAACGCAATTTTGCCAATGATACGTAAAAAAGATCCAGAATTTGAGCCGATTATTGTTGATAAGTCTCTAAAAATAATCAAAGATTTTGACGATGATATTAGTGATCTTAATGATATTGAGAGAGAAAAGTTTTTGATGAAGTAACAGAAACAAATTTGGAAGTAAAAATTGATTCTTATTACAACATAAGTGAAGAAGATGATATTCCAGTTCCATCAATCCAGCGCTCTAAACGATTGTTATTACGAAATTATTACAATGAAATCGAGAAAATACTCACAAAACCATATGAAAAATTAATGTTAAAAGTAGCCTCTGCTATTGGTCTGCTAACAATTGAGCTAAAATCACTCAAAAAATTAATGCTAGCAAATATTGTTGTCGCATATGCAATTATCAGACAACATTTTGTTCTCAAAAATTTCACGTTAGATCAGATAAGCTCGGTATTAGGGTATATTGATAAAACAGAAAGCGATTACAATAATTTAGTGAATGAAACAGACTTGTATGAACGTGAAGTAGGAAATACTTTTGACTCATACGATTGGTTAAAGATAACAGATGCACGATGCAAGGATACTTCGTCAGATGTTTATGACAAATACAGAATTTTTATAGCTGATCCTAATAATAATAAATTTCGTGAGTTTCTTGATTCGATTGCTGGTACTAGAACTTTTGTCTTTGTATAAAATATTGTATAATGAAAAAACCTATCATCGATTTCAATCACATTTCAGAAGAAATTCCAAAACAAAATGTTGACGCACTAGTACAATATTATAAATTTTATCATAAAAACCTCTGGTGTGTAAAAGAATGTTATAAATACTACCGTAGAATACTTCGAGTAATATCATATTTGCCATTGTTAATGACTAGCTCTGGTATAATCTCAAGTGGAGCATTATTAAATCCATTTTTTTTAATAATATCTGGTGTCAGTGTCTCACTTTCAACACTTGTAAAAAAAATTGAACCTAAACTTGAAACAAAAAAAAAAATTCTTGTAAAACAGCAAGTATCACTTACAAAAATTATTTGATCAGATACATCTTTCTTGCGAGGTGTAAAATACGATATGGACGATTTAATACGCGAGTTTCGTATTACTGACAGTATGTTAATGGATATCCTACCAATGAGAGTCAGCAGGTATGAAAAAGATTATCACAAAATATGGTTACAACAGTAGACTGAACGTCATCGCTGCTGTTTATTTTTGACTTTTAGCTTTAGAAATATTATTATCAAATAAAATATCAACCATATTGTCAATAAATGTCTGACCAACCTCTTATTCGTTCGTCATTTTCAGTTGTGAATAGCCATACTGACCCATATTTTGGTGATATATGATATCCAACTTTTTTAATACAGTCGCTTATTATTTTAGGTTTATGCCAGTATAACTTGAAGCTGATTTTATTGAATCAAATCTCTTACAAAATTTGTTTGTTAGATCAAACCCAACATGTCGGATTGAATTATTATACATTTTATATTAATATTTCATTGTTCAATATGAAAAAATCTAGAGGTCTCCAATTTTTTGTAGAGGGGTGGGGGTCTCTGATCTAGAATTAGGTTTAGGATCAGCCTATTACTATACTAAAAAAAATAAAATATTTTATCACAAAGAAAGTTAATCCAGCAGGTCATTGGAGTTCTGGTCCAGAATCAGCATTTGGTTTAGGATCAGCCTATTACTATACTGACAATATAAAGTTTGTCTAAACTTCAGTAATAGATGAGGTTTCTGAATTAGAATTATCTCCTCCAATAAAATATTTTTGTCTTATTTTAGGCTAAAAAAGGTTACTAAATAAGATATTGAAATAGAATGTTTTAAAGGAGAATTTTCAGTTTGGCCAAGAATCTGCCTATTCAGCTAGTACTTTCTTGTCGGCATACGTTCGTCCCACCACGATGGCACGGGCTAAACACATCTGGTCTTGAGGATTGTTAATTCGAACAAGACTCTTTTTGGTGCTGCGATGATTGTCTACCAAGAACACCTTTTTGCGTCCTGTCCCTTGGGGAAGAGACACGTGGGTCATGAACAGTGTCGCTTTTCCATCGGTGATGTGAAACTTGTCGTTGGATTGTTGCACGTGTTGAATTTTGTCCATGACTTTGGAAGGTGTCAATTCTGCTGGGCTGCTAAACTCGATCCAAACGGGTGACTTCAAACTGTCGTGATGAATAGAAAGTCTCAAGCGATCGTCTTCTTTGGCTTCACATTGCTGTTTCAGTGTGGTTAACAAAGAATCCCACACATCGGTGATCAACCCTTTTGCTTTCTCCAACGGTATGTCGGACTTGAAATCTTTAAACTTCACCGTGTACGTGTAGGCCGTAGTTCTAAATTTTCTAGAGGAGCGTTTGTCCGTCTCTCTAATGTGTAGTACTTTTCAGGGTTTACTGGTGGTGATGGACTTTGACTTGGTGTAGACTCTCTGGGTCTAGATTCTGGTTCACTCATCTCATCTTCAAAATCGCTGGCATGAATTTGAACCAAGACTTCAGCTACTGTGCGAGGCGATATATCACGTTTCTGCCTCTTACTTTCTTCTCCTTTCTTTACGAAATGATGCGATCGTTTCATCTTGACTGTAAAAAGTTAAATGACTACATTTGAAACGCCACGGACCCCTATATATCCATGTCAGGCTTAGTGTATATATAAAGGGCTGGTGCCTTCCTTCTCTGTATTCATTTCGCTCTCAAGCCGACCAGCACGATGGAAGAACCCACACAGATTGAACTTCTGATCAGAACTTTGCGAGGTGTCATAAGAAAGTTTTCTTCAGACAAGCCGACAGACTACTCTCCCTCCTTTCGAGATAAAAGTCAAGGTACTTGTTATATCTGTCAGAAGAAAGGTCATTGGGCTATAGAATGTCCAGACCGTGAAAAAGCAAGACCAGTGTCAAAAGAGACAAAAGTCAAGATACCTGTTATCATTGTAAAGAGAAAGGACATTGGTCTTCAGAGTGTCCTAAGAAAGAACAGGAGCAGGAGGAGGAAGAAGAAAAAGAGGTGCCTTCGGCAAAGGAAGAACCCCGTCACGTTCAGAAAGAGAATACAGAAAAGAAAAGAAGACGAGAAAAAAGTCAGGAAGAAGAGGAGGAAAAAACTGAAAGTGAAGAAATTTAAGAAACAGAGAGAGTAAAGAAAAAAGACAAAGAAGAAGTCTATGAACGTTTCAAAAAAGTGTTATGTTATATTGTGTTGTGATATTGGATTGTAAACATTTGTACCAGAATAGACCAGACTGAAAAAAGTAAGTGTCTCTTGGTTTTGATTGTTTAGAATATTAAAGACCTACACTCACGCACTCACACACGTACATCATAATGTTAAAAAAAAAAATAAAAGGGAATTTGAGTTTTAATTGATTTTGTCAAAATGAATAGTATCTCTTTTCGAAACAAGTGAGTGGCTCTGAAAAGGCCCTTATTCGCGTTCTTTTGTGTGGATAGCATATATGTGTATGTTTTATGCATTCTCATTCGTTGGTGTGGATAGCATATGTGTGTGTATTTTATGCGTTGTCGTTCGTTTGTTTGAATAGTAAGTATGGTGTGTTTATACGTTCGTTTCCGTTTGTGTGGATAGTAAATATTGTATGTTTTTTCTTCTCTTCCCGTTTGTGTGGATAATAGATATCGGTGTGTTTTTTCTTCTCTTCCCGTTTGTGTGGATAGTATATATGGTATGTTTATGCGTTCGCGTCCGTTTGTGTGATAGTAAGTATGGTGTGTTTATGCGTTCGCGACAAAGACCCTTTTCAGGGCCACTCCACTGCCTCGAAAAGATATTTATTCTTTCTTGCCTAAAAAATTATTTTATTCGATTGTATAATTTATATTTAACTCCCCAAAACATTATTCTCTTACCTAAAAAAATTTGTTAGTCGATTTTATAATTTGTGTATGACAGATTGATGTTCATCAATCTATGGAAAAAAAGAGAATATATAAAACACACTATACTATACTATTGACTGACACGAACGCGAATGATTCAAACTTTGTATAGAAATGACACAGGTGGCATGACGCCACGGTACTTGCTATACACAAACACGAATGCGAATAATTCGTGTTTGTATATAGAAATGACACAGGTGGCATGAAGTCACGGTACTTGCTATACACAAATACGAACGCGAATGATTCGTGTTTGTATATAGAAATGACACAGGTGGCATGACGTCACGGTACTTGCTACATTGTTGCAAGTGTCTAGGAGTTAAGGAATTAAATTGATGTAGAACACGAATGGTTCGTGATTCTATGTACTTAAGTAATTTGGTATAAGCCATCAGCCTACGAAACAGTGGCTGATTTTTTTATAGTTGCTGTTTTTAGTACTGCTGATTGGCTGATGGTTTGTGTATAGAGTTATAATATCCACAAACACAAACGCGAATGATTCGTGTTTGTATATAGAAATGACACAGGTGGCATGATGTCACGGTACTTGCTATACACAAACACGAACACGAATGATTCGTGTTTGTATATAGAAATGACACAGGTGGCATGACGTCACGGTACTTGCTACATTTTTGCAACTGTCCAGTACCGTGACGTCACCCTACCTGTGCCATTCCTCTTGTCGCTATACAAAATTCCCATTGAGGCTTTACTACCCCAGGGTGTGCTAGTCGCTATACAAAATTCCCATTGAGGCTATACTACCCCAGGGTGTGCTAGTCGCTATACAAAATTCCCATTGTCCGTAGACAGACTCAGGGTGATTTTTTTGTCCGTATAAATCTTGTCCGTAAACGTGCCCAGGGGGTCTGTAATGTATTTTCCCATTGTCCGTAAACGTGCCCAGGGTGATTTTTTGTCCGTATAAATCGTGTCCGTAAACGTACCCGGGGGGAGGGGGGGGGTCTGTAATGCTAATTCCCATTGTCCGTAAACAGCCCCACATTACTACTATTATGATATAAGCCTCTTTGGACTCATGATACACTCAGATCCTCGCAACATAATTTGCAAAGAACAAATAATGTGGACTCATGATACACTCATATCGCAACATAATTTTTAAAGAACAAATAATGTGGACTCATGATACACTCATATTGCAACATAATTTGCAAAGAACAAATAAGATGACAAGAGAACTACATTTAACTCTTAAAGATACAGCAATTAAACCAACTCATCGTTGTTTGACTCAACGTATTTAATTGCATGCAGAGAGAGAGAGAGAGAGAGAGAGAGAGAGAGAGAGAGAGAGAGAGAGAGAGAGAGAGAGAGTTGTGGAATCAATGCAATAGGAATAACTTAATGTTCTTACGCTACAGACATGGTCTTTCTACATACATGTTTTACCTATTGTTTTAAGGAATAGGCTTGCTTGTAAAAGTCATATCATGATCTTGGACCTAATGATTTTCAATTTGTAGAAAGTTATCCTAAAACAGACCACCACTTTTCCAAACGGTACGATAAAGCGCGAAATCTTGTGTTAATTTTAAATAGGCGGCGACAAATTTCGAAACCATGCTGTAAAACAGTAAGCATTTTCCTCTAAGTGATTGTGTCGTAAAATTGTGTCATTTTGTACTGTTTCGTTTTCATGGAAATAGCATGAAACCTACTTGTTAAAGAATAGATTAGCATGTAGAATGTATTTTTTAAAGCTGTAGAGTATGCATAACACTTTCAGTCAGGTTTACTTCCTGACATTGTTTAATGCAGATTTGTCATCCTTCTTGCTTATAATTATGTCAGAAAGACGTATGGTCAGAAGAGGAATGGTCAGAAATACTTCACATTTACAATAGTAGCTTGTACATCCATTTTCGGTCTTTGGAATTCATTGAGGACATCAGTCAGATGGCGTTCTGTTAAACGATTATTAAAGTAGGTCACAGTTATCTAATTTTAATGTACCAAACATCTTTTGAAAGTTGGCATCTAGCTAATTCTCACAAGAAGCACTAAATGACTTTCATATATGCAGATTGATTCATTTAGTGAGTGTGTTTGTAACCTTAAAGACAAGGTCAAAACACTATAGAGAATGTAATACTGCCTTTTCAAGCCCCATGGAATACACGATTTCAGGTCCTATTGTGAGCACGTAGTTTGCAATCACCATTTAGGGTAAAACTATTTTACTAAGGACACAATTTATACATAGTTTTGTAGCATGTACTGAAGGAACGGTAAGTACTTTAAACTTGAAGGTAGATAAGCTTGGAAATTCCTGTCGTTGCAGATGAATAAGAATGGGTACTCTTATATAATCCATTCAGTGAAAGAATCAATACCAAAACAATTAGAAAGACACATTATAAAAACACCAAATTTAGTAGGAATATATATTAGGCATACTACCTGTATTACGACCTTCAAATAATAATTACACTCATTTAGATAACACATCTTATTTCTCTACACAATGAAGGCCGAGTCGTCCAACACTTATAGAAAGCTAATTTCCGGCCAAACGAATCGATGGCGGAGTTTATGTATATTTAACACTATTGTTTCACTCTGTTAAATACGTAATATTTTAGCAAGAGAAGCAATAAATTGTAATACATTGTCTTATGTGACGATCGATAAAGCCGATCATCTTTTGCAATACAAATTAACAGAAACACCAAAAGCAAAGTTTATTTTCTAATAGTAGATAATTGATGCATATTTGTCACATTTAGGAGCACTGTAAAAAGCACACACTACATTCAGATTGGCTTAGAAAGATTTTGTTGTTAGCTAGAGTCCCATTGCTGTTAGCTCTCGGTCCATCTGGCAAACTACACATGGCGTGCAGTAATACACAGCACACCAGTCTTTGCAGATGGAACCCTGTAAGAAAGTTAAACGCATGAAATATGAAGTTATGGAATGTCTGCCCCTCGATTACCTATACCATGCCTCGAATGACAGATTGAACACTGAATGATCAACTTGTCTGCATATTTCGAAAATGCAAATATATACCTGTTTATATACTGACATTAGCCTCAGCATTGCAAGAGAATGTTGGGTGTATGAAAGGAAAGAATGATTTGAAATAAGGATGAAAGTCGCTCTTTCTCGATGTGTACAAGTAATTGTTATTTATATCTATTTCTTGTAACTCTTGGAACATGATTGTATCTATATTATGTGTATTTTTTCCTCATCACTGTAAATTGTAATGATCATCTATAATCAAGATATTAGTTAGTTAACTTTTGTACAAGATTCTATTTTAAGATATTAAGAGAGTAGATTGCATAGGATCTATAAATAGTTGTTGACGTAAGTGTTTATGACCAATAATAATAATATTAATAATTAAACCTGTTCACAAGTTTGGGGCAAATTCTCATTGGTTGATGGGGTCAGGTGGGTTCGTAGAAGAATTAAATTATTTACCACTTGATGGGTTAGGTTAGGTGGTTTTTTACGATGTGGAATATTTGGAGAGTGCCACGTAGCAAGTAGAAAAATGCGTTTTCACTCATTATGCTTGTATATAAATGCGTGGAGCTGGACAATTTGGTCATTTTTATTTCTTATGTTCTTAATGTAAAGTCAGTCATCAGACGTATTTAATGTTGTGTTTAGATATCAGTTGAGAAGAAATAATTGTTTTGCATTATTCATTGGAATTACACACTGTTCATTGGACTTAAATATCATTCTGGGGCTGTTGTGAAGTATTCAAAGGAGTTCTGGACAATGCCATCTTGATACATCAATACTTTTGGTAGACCAGAACATTCGAGAATCTGCAATTCAGTCGGAACATTCGATTCTTGTGGACTTGAATATAACTTTTTAGGATTACTTTGGATTCAATTCATAATACTGTAAGTTCCTCTTTAGGTTTTATTTTATAACTTTGAAATTTTAATTATTTGTTAAGCTTGACAAAATTTGTTGGTTTTGCTTCTTTCTGGTACTTAGCTTATGACCATAGGGTGGTAACATAATGATGCTGTGATATTATAACACAAAAAGCCCCTGAAGATATTTGGCAAATAAAGTTCTCGTGATGCAATTTCAGATGCCTTGCTCAGTGGCTGCACCGATGTTTTGGATCTCTTCCTCTTATTCCTAGTGCACTGAGCATCCTTCAGGTCGACTGTGTAGGAATCTCCCCGCGTCCTACTTTCACCGGGAAGAGCCAATTTTTCCATTTTGCTATACAGCTCTTTACTAATTACTGGTATTTCTCCGTCTTCCTTTCATATGCTTCTTCCGTTCGTTCTTCCCATGGGACGATCAGTTCTACCAAGATAATCCAGTTTGCAGTATGAGATCATATGACGATATCTAGACGAAGTGATGTCTGCATAACTTCCGGGAATATGAGTTTCAGCCCCAGTTTGCTCTCATCTTCCATGCTTTGCCTCATGTAATAATCCAACACTGCTTCATGTTACAGGTTTCATTTATCCCCTCTTTAACCGATTCCATGAACGGGGCTCCTGGCCTCTCTCTAGTTCAGGATTTTTCATTCTTCTCTCTCAACAAATCTGCCATTTCTCTCAAGACCTTGTCTTATTTTCATTTGTACCGCTCTTGTGCGAAAGCAATCTGACATGAGGATAGAATATGCTGGAGTGTAGCTCTTTTCTGGCATAACACATCGGACATGTGGGACGATCTGTCAGGTTTCATCTTTACAGATTTAAAGGCCAAGGGAGAAAATCGTGCACGGACCAAAGAAGGAACTCGATCCGCAGTGGTTCCTATTGCCAAAGGTCTGTCGGTGTAAGTTCTCTGGCAGATGTCATCTTCTCCACATTGCTGAGACCCATTAGGAATGCTATTGCTGACCTCACATCTTAACCTCTGCGGATTTCTTCCTGGTCCATGGTACTTCGGTCTGCTGAGCTTGATTCATTCCATCTCTCAAATTTAGAATGCCACATAAAGCTAAAGGACAGACTAGCAAAATATCCTTGTTAATATGTCGGAAAAGCAAAAAAGAAAAAGTGAAAGGTTTGATCATAGTTTGTTAAATATCGCCGTCTGACTAAACGAACTGGAAAAGAACACGCATGCCCTGTTGTCATTGATATAGTCTAATCACCGTATTGATATCACATAGTCTAGCAAGATGACATGTAAAATCGAGCAGAATGGAACGTCAACGTAACTTAGGGATATATTAAATTCATGGAAATGAATTGGAAAATCTCTTTAGTTGCCTTTGTTTTGATTCAAATTGTATTGTTTTTAATTTCCGACTGGTACACATCGGATGTCTAACTGTGCCCTGTTCATCTAATACATGCTTTATTCACTAGATACTCACACGAATGTCCCCTAGGGTCCGAGTCCTGGTTCTCATTGTAACAAGTGCACCAGGGACAAAACAAGGCATGCACATACAGTCCCCCAGGCGACTGGACAGCTCAAGTATCGTCATTTGCATGCAACAACAGGTCTTCACCACTGAAATTATAGTATATCGTTAGCATTCGTAATTTAGCACTATACAGCTTTTCTGAGCCCATATAAAAATTTACCTAATATTAAACAATATTACAGTCACATGCAGTAGAAAGAGATAGAGAAAATATGATACCACTCTTATATATCAAGGTGTAAATAAAACATATATATATATATATATATATATATATATATATATATATATATATATATATATATAAATATATATATATATATATATATGTATATATATATATATATATATATATATATAGTGTGTGTGTGTGTGTGTGTGTGTGTGTGTGTGTGTGTGTGTGTGTGTGATAAAGATATGATAACTTGTGGTAATTGCTCTTTACCGTTATATCCTAGTGTAATAAATAAAACGGTAATAAAAAAGGAATATTAGCTAAAAAAAAATTAGGGATCAAAAGTCAAATCAACTATGCAGTTAGCTTTTAATTGTCCGTGCCTTTGTCTCTTCTGATGTGTCATGTTATTGATCAATCGATTGAAGGACTGATCTCCCTATATATCTGTCGCCACACACACACACACACACACACACACACACACATCGGACATTTTTACGGACTTCAAAGACATACAGGAATCTGCGCTCTTTGTAATATTTTTCCATTAAACATGTTTTGACACCTCCAAAGGTATCGTCAACGAGAACTGATGCTTATTACTGTCTATTAAATGCATATATAAATCTAAAAAATTTAGAATATCGATAATCTATAATGAGAACCGATAACTGAAAGGATTCAACTGCCCTTCTATATCCCCATTAAACCAGCTAACTGTGAGCAATATAGCCTTCAGCTATCTGAACTGTAACAAGATTAGTGGACGACACCTCTATTGATTGTCCGACAACGAAACAATGTAGACATAGTGATATTTCAATTTTACTTCGCAAATGTGTTTAATTGACAGTTTAATGGATATATAAATCAAACGTAATTTGATAAAATGATAATTGCGATATCCTATGACCGATGTCTGGCTGCTCAGAGTATTGTTACGACTCTATGGTCTATTGACGTATCACAATAATATAATCCAAAATGTCCATGTCTGAATTCGTTATAATTCCAAATTAATGTTTTAGTCGAAAATATTATTGAGCACTTTTAATTCCAGTGAATAATAATCTCAATAAATAAATCTGGCTAAATTAAAAACTGAACACAACAATAAGACTGATTCTGCTTCCGATGTTAAGGAAAGAACGAGTAATTTTTCAAGTAAGCAGCATTATATAAAAAGCCAAGACACAATAATAAAGCCAGGATGTAGGTCAGTTTCCTTCCTAAAACATTCAAAGTAGTCAGCAAACACAGGAATTGCCAAAATATCCTGCATTCAGATTGAAGTAAAAATATATACTTCCCTTGATAATGATCTGAATATTTATTCTATACTCGTAGAGAAATATTAGCCATATTATATGTTGTTTACAAAATAAATGTCACTGGTAAGGTATACCAATAACTTGAATTTGGACAAAGGTCTTATACAAAATACAGATATGCATAACATAATCATTGAAGAAAGTCAACAAATAATACAGATTAAATATACGTAACAGTATATACCGGTCAAGGTCTTTGAACCGGCGGTCCTGTCCGGCGAATACACCGATTAAAGGAAGCCTGAATAAATAAATCCAGTCAAATCTAAGGCTGGATGTGCGCATTTAAAATACTACTGGCATACCCTAAAAAATATTGTTTAATAATACCTGCAATAACGTAATAGGAAATGTTCAAAGATAGTAATGTAAGGTGATTACTGATTAAAGCAATGAAAACCAGTGCCTAAGTGATGCAGGAAAACAAAACACGTATCGGAAGAATTGAAATTACGACTTGCGTGGTGCTACATAGAATTAGATTTATTTGATACCATTTCTGACAAAAATTTTAAACATTTTCTTAGTGTGGAGAAAACGTATCCGGAACAGCAACACCATAACAGCCTCAAACATATTCAGAATACTGCATCATTAAGGAACTCACTAGAGCCGCAATCCTCGCAGCAACCACAGAGTCCGGTCGTCCAGTCCCTGGTTCCATTCCTGCTCCCAACCAGTAGCTTTGGGCCCTGGAAACCGGGCTGATTGATGACAACTGTCGTGTTCACCTGGTTGTGAACTTGGTTCATCTTTGGGTGTCTTCTGTAAATGTTATCTTGAATTTATGTCATATTTCTTTCCTCTATACCATTTTAATTCCTACTGAAGAGTGATGGATCCAGACCATATAATATTAATAATTTGAGGTACACCCCCCCCCCTTATGAGTATGATAGAATTTTCTACATTCAAATATACTGAATGTACAACAGAGACCTAAACTTTCTAAATGACGTGGTCTATCAGTGTTTTGAATGCGTTATTCTCTGTTGGAGTATTGGTCATGCACTCTGTCATAAGCTACCGAATTTATGTCAAGACAAAGCTATGAATAAAGTACGCTATCAGTACGTGTTCACTGCAGGCATTTTATTACCAAATAAGAAACCTCAAAACCGTACAGTGATAAAACTGAAAGGTTTAATTCTGATCTGTTTAGGTACGGAAATAGTCCTACTAATAGTGATAAAAATAGAAAGGTTTGAATTCTGATCTGTTTAGAGAATCTTTCTACTTGGTGAGAAAATATATCCTTACAATTCATGTCTCAAAGCGATTAGATTAAGTTTCCTTTTTTGGTGAATTTATTTTCTTCAAAGAAATGGTTGAGGAAAATTTCGCTACTTACCTCGTATGTTTATGTACTAGGAAACTTATAGGCCTAGCATTCTTATAAAATATTTCGATTTCATCCATCTAACATTTCATGAAAATGTGACGCGGCAAGGTATACCATTTTGTCAAGATGGGGGTATATTTGGGTACCTTGAACAAGAAATTTTCTGAAACTGTTTTATCTTGACTTAATTTTGAAAGCAAATGCTTAATACAAATGCTGAACAGCTGAGAGTGGTTTGTAATTAACTGCAAGCCGTTCGATATTTGTATTGGAAATTTGCTTCATAGGTGTGAGACAGGATGTGGGACAACATACAGACAGGATGTGGGACAACATACAGAGACGATGTGGGACAGCATACAGAGAGGATGTGGGACAGCATACAGAGAGGATGTGGGACAGCATACAGACAGGATGTGGGACAGCATACAGAGAGGATGTGGGACAGCATACAGAGAGGATGTGGGACAACATACAGACAGGATGTGGGACAGCATACAGAGACGATGTGGGACAACATACAGGGAGGACGTGGGACAATACAGACAGGTTGTGGGACAACATGCAGCCATGTGCTTTTTGTTGAGGTTATCACGAATCCACATCTTTGTCTTACTTCTTTAAAATGTTTATTTTTACCACATGACTACTACATGATTACAACTAGACATGATACAGGATAGACGTTACAGTTTATTTTAAATCCTATACATGCAACGTTAACCAAGCTTTAATAGCCCTAATAACTGGTTATTGCATCTGTTCATACAATTTAAGAAATTTGAACATATCTACAGATGCTATAAAATCACAAATTTTGAATCTCAGTAATGCAACTTTGTGTCTTCAATGTGAGCAAGATCTGTTCATTAAAAAGAGTTTTGGAAATATCTTTCAAATTGTGAAAGAATTGTTAATTTTGCATTTTATATGCAATGTTGATGCACAAATGAATAGACATGCAAGGAATATTCAAACTTGGTGACGTCAGAAAAATTCAAGTTGGATTTTCTTTTTTCTTATTGGACCGTGTTCTGGCCCCATGTTACTCCAAATCTCCAACTTATCATACTTTTTGCAGAGGTTCTCCTGTCATGCGTGCAGTTCAGACCGGTCTGCCTTAGATCTGCGGCCAAAAAGTCTCAAGTCCGGACACAAAAAGTCTAAAGTTCGACCACGAACGAATTTTGGGTGTAAAAAAAATACGTTTCTTTCCTCCCTATTATTTGGTACCATTGTAGAGCTACCTTAAATGACCTTGACGTCACAGAGCTCGGAAGTAGGGTACTACCTCCTGACGCTTAAACGGGGCGCCAGGGGTTAATGAGTTAATATGGCCTCTCAATGAATCAGAAGGCGACTAAGCAGATTTAAATGACCGGTGCGTGTATTTAAGAGCTGGATCACATGACCATGTATCAATAACCCGATTGGCTACTGAAACAGTAGGTAGTCAAACCAACGAAACACTTTATCATCGGATTATTCTGCTCAGATTTCGCTCATGATTAAACACTAAGCAGATTTCAGTAGCCTATAAAGACTATCTGTTCATTCTTCGAAACTGTAGATACAACCGGAAATGTGCTCTTATGAGATTTGTATACGCACAAACAATCAAAATGCATGGTTTCGTTGCCCATCCAGCTGACAAGTTCTAATCAGTCGATACCATTTATAGTATACCGAAATAAGGCTATTGTTTATGCTTGGTTTGTTCGAAAGCGTCCAAATTATCGAAAGTTTGCAAGTTGTCTAGGTCTACCTTTCTTAAATTTATAAGAATGTATAATGCATACAGCTGTGCCAACAATTGGACAACAAATTAAGTTGAAGTCCTTCACAATGTGTTGTCGTCATATACAATAAATCAAAATTACCCATAGTGTTTGTATTAATATATCCTTTTATATTTCCAGTTAGATTACATATTGTTCTCTTGAATGATAATAGAATGCTAGAAATTAAAGAAACCATTTTTTCCATGAAAAATCAATACTGTGTATGCCGTATCACGCAATGAAAGAACTGTTTAGGTTTATTTTCCTTAAAAAAGATTAAACTGGGGAGAAGCGTTTCATATGAATAAAAATAGAATTCAAGGCCATGCCATTTTTTTTTTTTTTTTGAAAGTTTAATTTAAATTTAGTTTGAAGATTTTATTTTGGTGAGTTGTAGGTGATATCTACCATATACAGAACACAAAAAATTGAAATTTAAAGGGGACTAATTCCTATATAAATAGCTATTTGAAAGATCAAGAGTTGTGTCCCCGATTGGACAATTGATTAAAATTTGTTTCTTCTTTTCGTTGTGTTAGAATTGTCATAACTAATTTACATATTAATCGTGTTAAATTTCTGTTTTGAAACTTGAAATGATATATTTAGAATATGCAAATCATAATTTTGTTTGTTTTGAAACAATATTTCATTCAGTTATTTTCGGTGGTTGGTTGTTTAGAATCGGGTGTTTGTTTAGAAATTTATTTATTTGTTTGTTTATTTATTTATGTATTTATTGTTTGCTAACTGTTACGATGGGAATTCTGAGCAATATAACCTCCGGAAGAGGATAGTAGTAATATTGGATACTTGGGGGAGAATGGGAGTTTCCATCGAAAGAAGGTAAAAAAAAAGTTATGGGGACAATGGGAAATTTAACATGTGTGACATCATTGGGAGCATAGAGACTAAAGGTTTATAGGGACAGAAACGATTTATGGGGACAAAAGGATTTATGGGGACAAAAGGATTTATGGGGATAAACAAAATATACACAAAGAAGCACTTATACAGCACAAAGACAAAAACAAATTTGGTACGAGTAGAAGAATATACAGGAGTGCTATGGTGTAGTGGGTCTTCAAGTTTGCGATCGGCGAATAAGTAAATATAAACACTGACCGTCAAGATA